>PVHY01004385.1:0-85620 GCA_004024945.1 Uropsilus gracilis | reverse complement strand
CTCAGGCTTCCAGGAAGCCTAGCAAATAAGTAGCAGCCCAGGGGCTCATCACCTAAGCAGTGACCAAGAAGTACAGGTATTAACATCATGTTTATCCTTCTGGCACATTCTACCCAGCCTAAGAACAGCCCTGCAATCCCGTTAGACAGGATTCCTTTTTGGGGGCTGAATGATATTCCACAGTGTGACCATTCCACAGTTTCCTTATCCCTTCTGTGTCCACAAACATGGAGGCTGCCCCCAAATCCTGGCTGGGGACAGTGCTGCAGCGAACATGGGGGTGCAGATATCATGGGTCTTCCTAGAGGAGGTGTCTGGACAGTCAAATTGAGAGAAGCAGCAGGCAGAAAGGCGGATACCAGGGGAAAGGGGAACAACGCAAGGGTATAAATGTCCATCACACCAGACGAGAGGCCCGCATCGGCGTGTCTGCCATCACCGGTGCTGGACTGTACACTTGTAACGGGCTAAAGTGAGTGGAGCTCAGGCGAAGTGTTCTTGGCCCAATGAAAACGAGGGGGGCAGCGCAGGGAAAATGGAATGTTCTAAGCCCTGCCCCACATGCCCTCTCACTTGTGCACTCTGCTCTTCCCGTCTTCACGAGGCCCAACTCTGCTGGGCACAGAGGGATGAAACCAGGACCGTGCTGTGCTCGGGCAGTTTTGACTTTACACTCGAGATGAGGGAATCCTCTCCCCCAGGTCCAGTTCTGAGCCCAACTCCCAGCATTCCTCCAAGGGTCCAGGGCAAGCGGAGTTGCCAAGAGAACATCTCGCCAAAGTTTCCACATTCCACCTAAGCACTGAATGCTCCTCAACCCCCAGAAAGTCCAGGGGACATTTATTTCTCTCCTCCACCTCCCCCCCCCCCCATTGCAGCCTTGGCCTGTGAGAACATTTAGAGCGGCCCTGGAGAGAGAGTTTCAGGTCCTTCTCTTCAAATGCTTATAAGCTCCTTCTGGGAGTGAACTAGTAGCAGTTCTGATGGTTAGAGAGTCTTTAGTCCCTTACCCCAGGGAGTAGGCACATGCCCTTACCCCTCCCTCTTGGAATCAGCCAGCTCCTCTATCACTCATGTGCAGGGGAGTTGACCTGTACTTCCGGTTTCACAGTCTTAACCAGCACAGCCAGGGGCCACCTGTGACCACAGGAGAGGAGGCCATCCTCCTGACCTGTGAGGTACAATGTGAGTCAGACTCCCCTGCCCGCTGCTTGGAGAGTGGCAGCAGGCAATGCCTGATCTTCAGCCCAGGTCTCTCTGTGTGAGTCTGTCTCTCTGTCCCTTCAGATCCCACCATTTAGATTTTGACTAGAAGAAGCTGCATCTCAGATGCAAACATTCGCCTCATTATCAAATCCAGGTCCCGGCAAAGCATAGCGCTGAGGTGTTGGGTGCATGCCCAGATTAATTAAGTTGTACTTCACAGCCCATTTAGCTGTTGTTTGGGGCTTCTGCTTCACTGCTCAGAATCACAGGGGTGTGGGGGAGGGGCGAATGCTATCCTGAACCCCCGAAAACACCTTCCATGGAAAGGATCTTCCCTGGGAAACCACAAGAAACCTCTGCCAAGCATGTTGAGAAAACCGAGAGGCTGATCCTTGGATACACAACTCTTTATTTGGTGTTCCAAGATCAGAGACCCTGTGGTGCATGGTCAGGTGGGCCACATTCATTAAAAAGCTTCTAGAAGATAAAAGCACAGGATCTATCCACTTAGCATGCTAATTAACTAGCCTGGAAGGAGATGCATACCCACAAGTGGTCACACCGTTAACACTTAGCTTTCACTTGCCCACACCATTTTGCTCTCCTCCCTATGTGCACATCTGAAATGGAAGATTCTCCCTCCAGAGGCTCAGCCCAGGGAATTCAAGGTGTGAATATATATCTGTGCGGTCTCACTTTCAGCAACATCCTCCTTAATTGGAAAGGCTAACGAAGTGGAACCGGGTCAATGGTGCTGTCTGCCTGATCCATCGTGTCTGTCTAAATTGGGACTCTTTGGTTTACAGTAGAGTAAATTCCTGTCTGTCAGAGGTAGGGCTCCAGGAGACCAAAGGGGAATTTGCAACCTGCTCGGACGCTACCCTTGCATGCGTTCAGAATCTTAATGCAGGTGTCCGGCACCGCAGAACTGCCTAGAGCAAGGCAAACCCTTTCACATCATCTATTGCAATGACTAAATTGGGGAAGTCAAGTGGGGAACTAGGGAGACAGAATGGCAGGCTTCTCTCTTCACCACTCCCTGTATCCACACCCTCTGGTCACATGACTTTGCAGTTCTTTGCAGAATTGGCTTCCCCATCCCTTGAAGTTGGGCTTGCCCACTTGACTTGCTTTATCCAATGGGGACTAGCAGATGTGACACAAGCAGACACTTGAAATGCACTCCTATGACAAGCATGACCCCTTGTGATTCTGCTGTCACCACAAAGATAACACGTTCCAGGCAGTCTGCTGCTCCAGCAAGGAGGAGAAATGTAAGGAGAACATCCGAACACATCTGCAGCTTGGGCTGAACCCATCAAAATCAGTCGCCCCCCAGCTGACCTTCAGACACAGAGAAGAGATAGATGCTTGTTGGTTGAAGCGGTTGAGTTTCGGGGTAATTTGTTGCACAGCACTGTTGTGGCAGGAACTAACTGATACACATTCCAAAGGTTGACTTGAAAGGAATCAAATGTGTTGTCTTAGAAACAATATGATAAAAACTCTCCCTATGATACAGTGTTAAAAGGTCACGCCTCTCCTTCTGCCTCATCAGATAAGCATCTCTATCCTTTAGACTTAAATTTTCTTGAATTAACAGCCCTGCCTTCTCACGAAGGCCAGAGAAGGAATGCTGGACATGGAGGAACTATGAAAACAAGCTGGACTCAATCTGCATCTTCCAATGCCACCACCTCAAGGACATGCCGACCTTTGCCCACCTACCTCCTTTTATCTACTCCCTCGTGACTCTGGATAATAAATCTCCTTTCTCTCCACCAAAGAGCAGGGCGAGGGTCTTTCAGACATGAGTCTGCGACCCTCCTCACTTTGTCGACCAATTAAACCACTTTCCTTTTCCTCAAATTCTGCTTCTTTGTAATTGGTGGACGGAAATTGAGACCCGAGTTTGGTAACACGTAGGTCAGTGAATACATTCCAGGAACATGACATAAGTGCAACGATGGCTGTTTATCAAGGACTTTGCGCCAGACTCCACCTGAGCTGGTGCCACGGCTCCACAGAGGGAATAGTCCACCGTCAAGGCCTTGCATGACAAGTATGTTAGCTTCAGTCCCCTTTGGAGACTGTATCGGTCCTTCTGAACCTAATTCTGTGACAACATCAATGAAAATGATCACTCAGCTTCCTCTGGACCTGGGATAAATCCTCTTGCATCGTTTCTTTCTTCTGATTTATTCTAGACTTTATCCCCTGGCCTAGAACTTGCCCATGGTTTAGATTAGTCCAGAGTAGGGATACTTGCTCGCAATTTAGCAAATGACAAGTAATGACTAAAAATTAAGTTTCTACCATGTTCCAGGCATCGGCTTCGGTTCTATACAAACATCATTTCCAAGCCCCCTGGAACCGCCCTAGGAGGTAGAAACTGCCGCAATCCCCATTGCAGAGATGAGGAAACTGCCAGGCTGCTGAATTCATCAAACCCTGCTTTAACAAGGTTGTCTTGAAAGTCATCAGCCCGGGACACATATCTTTTTGTTTAATTTTTTTTTAATTTTAGTTTTTAATTTTTTTATTGTTTATATTTGCATGTATTAAGACACACTACATTTTATTTTTATGGCACGGAATGTGGCTGATGGAAATCAGCACACACGCCAAGACTAAAACCAAAACGTGGTCACTTTGGCACAGCAGGGCGCCTGCTCAAGCCGGCTAAGTCCATCCACATGCGTTTACTGGGTCCCCAGGAGGCGCCGGGAGGGAGACAGACTGAGCGAACGGTGGCTCCGGATACACGTGTATTCCTCGCGCTGACTGCTTAAACACATGGCAGGAGCCTGAGTACAGGACCTGGAGAAATTGAAGAGCCTTGCACAGCGTGACCCTTGCTGGAAAGACCAGGACGCCCGGCTCAGACGCATCCAGGTCTGTGAAGACCAAGGCCTCATTTTAACAAGCAATAAGCTTTCCCAAAGACAGCAGAGCGCCGGGGAGGAGCATGAGCGTTAGTCCCTGCACACATCAACCACGCTGCCTCCCCTGCCCGGTGCAGCACCCTGACAGAAGCCTCTGAAGGACCTTGCCTTCCTGGGCCTTGCAGGCTTCCCGAGGCAGCGTTTGCTCTTGGGTGTGGAGGAGCTTGGAGACGACTATCCAGTGAGTCAGGTTTCTCCTGGGAGAGGTGGGCTGGGGGTGCGCTATCCTGCTGGGCTCCCAGTGGTGACAGAGCAGAAAGCTTTCCCCTTGGGGAGCTCATCTTCGCCACCACCCCACACCAGGCCCTGGGGGAGATGCAATAAGCTCTTCAAGGGAGTAAAAGGCTTGAAGCCACCAACGGTTCTCCTGCCTGCAGAGAAGCAGGACCCTTGGGGACCAGCTGTCGGGGTGGTACCTGCATGGACATGGCATTTGAGTGGCAGACCTGGTACAGGAGAGCGTAAGGGTGGGGCTCAACTCACGCAGCCACTCTGCCTGCACAGGCTGCTGCCTCAGCCGCTGTCTCCAGATGCAAAGGCTGGAGGCTCGCAGAGAGATTTATTGTCCACTGTGCTGGAGGCCACAAGTGCCAGATCAAGGCCACTTTCTCCCAAGGCCGCTCTCTGCGGCTGGCAGACGGCATCTCCTCACAAGGTCTTTAGGACCCAGGTGAGCACCCCATGTTCTCTGTGGGCCTCGGTCTCTTCCTCATCTCAAGACAACTGCCAGAGCGGAGAAGGCCTCATTTTACCGCAAACACTTCCTTAAACACTCTGTCTCCAAGTAGAATCACCTTCCAAGGTTCTGGGGTGGGGGGGGGGCTGGTGATTCATGTAATAAATTTGGGGAGCCCTCCCTCAGCCCGTATCAGTCAGGACACTCATGACACGGGCCTGTGTCTGAGCTTCTGTCCTTCTCTTCTTGTGTTCAGGACATGAACCAGCCACGCCACACCCCAGCAGAGCAGCTGCAGGATGGGGGAGTTCAAGGTTCACCACCCTGGCCTGTCTGTCAGGGTCGGAGTAATCACACCAGCTTGTCAGGTGTGAAAGTGAAATCTCGGACAAAGCCAGATACAGGTAGCCCTTTGTCTACACAATGGGCTGTCACCGACCTCACGTGTTATCACAGACACTGAGCAAAAGCGAAGGGTTAAACCATGCAACCCGAGGTGCAAAGATCAAAACCGAACTTCCTTTTCTTTTCTTCCAGGAATATGAAAGCGAAGACATTTGCCTCCACACTCAAGCCTCCTCACGCACAGTTCTTCTGAAATGCAAGTGCCATTCAACACCAGCAACGTGGGTAAATTTAGCTCCTTCATTCTGAAAACTGACTTGGTGCCAAGGGCAGGAAATGCCCATGCCCCTGCCAAGGGCGGCGCCATGCTCCTCATGCCACAGATCAGGTTAACTGATGCACAGGGAGGGTAACTTGTTCAAAACCATCAGGCTGATGTGGGGTGGAGTCAGGCTGGGGGCTCAGGCCTGGAATATGCTAGAAACTGGCCCGCACCCAATATCTTGGTGATTCTAAAAACCTGAACCTGCTGAATGGGGATCTTGGGCAAGGATTGAAAGAGCCAGCAATCTTACTAAACACCCTTTGGGGGTTCTTGTGTCTAAGGAAGCCTAAGAACCCTGCACTACTTACTGGGAACTCAAGACTGGAAGTATCCGAGATGAGAAAGAAACAGCCAGAAATCCAGGATTCCCACCTCTGATGCCAAGCCAACCCCCTCAGAAGGGCTGGTACTCAAGGCCCTGAGAGATTTCCATGGTGGGTGTTTCTTGGTCTGTTCAGACAGAACAGAAAACCACAAATGCAATGACCTACAAACAACGGAAATGTACCGCCAATAACTATGGAGATCCCAGCCCAGCCCCAGCTGCCTGCGTTTCGTGTCCGGTCACAGGTGGCACCATCTCACTGTGCCCTCACATGGCAGAAGGGGCTCTCTGGAGTCTGATTCTGCTTGGGGGCTCTACCCTTATCACCTACTCACCTCTCAGGCCCTACCTCCAAATACCATGGAACACATGGGAATAACTAGGAGACACAGACATTCAGTTTATAGCAGGTTGTCAAGTCTCTTCTGCCTCTTCCTTTATCGTCCTTATGGTGAAGGTGACACTCCTGCCCCAAAAACCCCATCACCACCCTTTGCTTCCTGGCGTTCCCTCCCCAGGGGCATGTGACACTTCTCAGCTCCCTGGCTTCTGAGGGCAGCAATCAAGGTGCTCACACAATGGGGCTTTCTCTCTAGTGAGAGCTGACAGCAAACTTAGCTCACGCAGCCTTAGCTTCTGAGATGAAGGCAGAACCGTGCCTGGCAGGCAGTGTGGGGTGATGAGGGAGGGATGCCCGTCACACAGACTCCCCTTGTTTGCTAAGAAAGGCTGTGTTTGGAATGCAGGTGCAGGTCATAGTCACACAGCGCTCACCTTGTTGGAAAATGCAAACTCACTTTTGCAGAGGACAGAAAGCTGCAGTGAGGACAAGGGGCTAGAGCGCTGTCACTGTTTTAGAGGACAAGGGACAGAGCTGGCTGTTGTCTCAGTGGGGTGAGGTTTCCTCCATCTGTCTCTCTTGGATGAAAGGTTTCAAAAGTGAACAGATCTCTTTCTTATCGCATTCTTCACTCTTTCAGCCCAGAACCAAAGTGAGCAACAGAAGCTCACAATAAAACTTGAGTCCTTGGAGTTGGTACCGAGCCACCCACAGCCTTGGAAGAGATGAGAAACCACAGACACGTGGAAAGTCAGAAGTGACTTTTTAGTGCTCCTTCAGCTCAGAGCACCTTGCAACACAAATGGTCACTACTGTATGCAGCACTTTGTTCTGGGCTTTGTAGTCCTTTGAAAAGCACACTGAATACAATTCTCCAAACGACAAGGTCTTACACACACGTACCTGGAATATGAGAGGCTTGAGGTCTGAAGTGTTTGGGTGGGGTGACCAGAAGTGCCCTGCTGACCTATTTGAGATCACTGGCAATGTTTTAAAACCAGGTCATTGTACACGCAAATCCAGTCTTCTCACTTCCCTTCAGAAATGAAAGATGCAGCTGACGAGCTTCCCTACGAGAACTGTTTGGCACCTGCAGGCACACAGCTCCATCACCTCTCACTCACACTGTTTGCCTAGAGCTGGTTGCCTAACATGGCTGGTTAGTCTCTCATCAACAACAAAATCAGGTTCATACTTAACACAAGACATTATTAAAAATGGGTTACGAGATCGATGTCATTTAAACCTTATACCAAACGGCATGAAGCAGGTCTTAATAGACCCATTTTACAGGTGGTATAACTGAGGCTTAGAGAAGTAACTTGCTCAAAGTCATTTGGTAGTAAGTGGCAGGACCAGCATTTCAACTAGGACACCCAGTTCCCCACACTGGGCTTTGGGGTCACTAAGCCACCACCACTTCCCAGCAATACAAGCATATCTTGAATTGGAATTGCTAAACCACAGGTCCGGGTTCCATGAGCAACTACCGCTAGGCCCAGAAGAAGTAGAAGCCTGAATCGCATGCTCCTGGGAGCAGATCTTCCCATATCCTTCCCGTGGGTCATCAGATCCATCACCTCTCCTGGGACCACCACCTGAGCTGGTGAGTCTGCCTTGGGTTCCGTCCTGGTGGAGCGTGTTCAAGCCACAAGTGGTAGTTTGTCTTGGAGAATAATCACTATCACATTACGGGGCTCTGTGTTTCACAGCTCAAAGGCATTCGGACCAGAAACAAGACAGACTCTGTGCCAAGAGAAAGCTGAGCAATGCAGCCTCCACCCAACCACGCCAGACATGGGGTGCTGGCAGATGCCTCTCGGGTTCCACGTCCTCCCCGAGCTGGCCGCTGCAGGCTCTTCTTGGACACAAGCCTTGCTGGAGCTGGGAGCACAGGCCACATCTCCAGCTCAGCCCAGCAATTAGCTCTTTGCAGGCAGGGGCTGCGGATACCTACCAATTTTGCACCCATTTGCTGCAGTCTCTGAGATGACAGGCAGTTCCGGGACCCAGAGACCCAGTGTCCTATTCTACAGCTTCTGGGAATGCTGGGGGTACGGGGGGATCTGCCTCACCTGCAAACAGATCAGATTCTAGACCCCGAATCCAAGGCTGCGAACACCCATCAGACTTGGAGACGCAGGGAAGGTGAGCCGCACCTCCCTGCATGCAGCCCGAGGCGGATGTCACTCAGCAAGTACCCTGCCTCCAAGCAGCAATGCATGAGCCAGCGTGACCCTGGATTCTGGTCTTCCTATGAGAGGAAACTTATTTCCATCCCTGACCTGAATCAAATGCATCAATTTCTGGTGAGGCAGACGAAAGCCAGGCTGGGGACTGATTCTTTGTACGGCCACCCACAGTTCGTATCTGAGTCCAGTTTAGTCTCCAAATTCCTTGATACCAAACCCTGGGTGTATGTCTGTTTGCCAAAATAAACTTCTATGCCTGTCCCTCCTCCTTGTTGCCCCTTTTCTTCATTTCCTCTCCTTCCGCTCCCTTGCAAGGGCCTCCAGCCAGGACATCTTTTGTTCTGAAGGCAGCGCATCCCAGCTCTGGGGAAACTGTGATTCAGCAGAGTTCGAGCTGGAAAGCGGCCAGGCCGGGGCCACAAGCAGGAGTCACAGGGAAACCTGATTCCAGGATGTGGGGTGCAGGGGGATGGGGTGGAGGACTTTGAGCAGTTGCAGGGCGTGCACCCCAGGTTCCAACTCTGCCTTCACTGGGGGGGGCGCTATATCCTGAGGGAGAGATGACGGGCAGGTGGGTCTGCAGATGATGGGTGGGTGGGCATAGGCGTCCTACAGTGGCAGTCAAGGTCAGGGTCAGAGTCGGGCAGTAGGAGCAGGAAGAGAACCTCCTGGATGAGGCCTTGTCCTGGGCTGGCGAACCATAAGGGCGCCAGCAGGGCGCAGTTATTAAGCCCTCAGGAAGCGCTGTGTTTAACCACTTCTGTGTGTTCTGCAAAACCTCATGCCATCCTTCCCCAGCGGCTGCTCCAAGGGGTTCCCTGATGTGCTGCTCACACTGTGTGCACCGTCGGGAACAACTCCTGACACTGTGTACCGGCGTCTGCCCCCAGCCTCTGGCTAACTGGCAGCCTTGTTCCTGACTTCCAGAGGAGGAAACTGGAGATGTGCCCAGAGCCACGGAGTCAGACTCACTTAACCTTCTTCATGAACGTCAGTTATTTAAAAAATCGCCATGTCTGAAGGTGGCATGGTTTGACTTACGTTGCATAAGACTTTTTCTTTAACTCGTGCCAACGCTTAACAATTGAGTAATTTCACACTGCCCAGACGTCTTGCTTTTCTTAAAATGTTAGGAAATTTGGCCAACGGGGTGTGCAGGCTGGCACAGCTCCTGCTCAGGCTGAGTCTGGGCACACCCCCATCCAGGCAGGGCCTGCAAGCAGCTGAGTGTGTGAGCACCAGCACCCCCCACCCCCGCCATCTCCTAGCAATCTGCATTTTCCCTGCTTCGTCCAAAGAAAGGGTCCATGTCACTCACTGGACAGCTTGGTCGGCAGGCTTCCCCTTCACCCTGCTTGAGTCCCAAGAAAGAGAGGTTCAGGCTGCCGGCACTCCAGGGAAGAGACAGAGAACTCTGACCACGAGAAAGATGAGCCCAGAGATAGACTCATTCAAGACCTTCCCCTGCCCTGGACTTTGCGGGGTGGTGGGTCCAGGCAGGGGGAAGCAAGTGAGGATGCTCACAGGGTGGAGGGCAGAACGGAAGAGGCCACCAGTGTTCACGGCCCGCTGGCATCCTGCACGGCCACCTCCGGCAGCAGTGAGTGGCTGTGTTCCCAGGTCTGCCGGAAGGAAGGCCTCTCATCACCCCCGACAACAGGCTTGGCCCGAGTCAGCGCCCAGAACGTGCAGGGGCTGGAGTCCAGCTCCCCTTCCGCAGTGGTCAGCCCGGAGGCCGTGCAGACAGGAAACTGGAAGAAAGCAGAGTCCAGAGCGAGCACCCCGCTGTAGCCACAGAGCCGCAGCTGGGGAGGGGGGGGGTGAGGAAGGGGGTCCGGGCACACACTGGTTTCCTAAATGAGCTCCTTTCACGGCGCATAGAGGGTCTCCTCATCTCGGATTCAATGGCTTTGTTTCTGCTACGGCCCATTCATTCTGCACCCAGAAAGCCAATTTGCCAGACCTCATGCCAAGGTCAGGCGAGGGCCTGAGATCCCCTGGCAAGCTGATAATCAGCACCCAGGAGACACCACTGCCATCAGTGCGTCTACAACGTGCTCTTGCATTTTCACACTTCCCCAGTGTGGGGGTGGGTTGTGGGCACCCTCACCTACACGCATGACCTATCTGGCATCGCTGCAGGAGCTATCTGGGGAGTAAGTGCTCCTTTCCCAGGTGCTCCATGGAGACATCTGTGTGAGACTGGGGGTGCCCAGAAAGGACGGAGCCAGAGGAGCCAGCGCAGATGAGCTGGTGCTTGCCATTCAACCAAATTCCTGGGGGGGTAAACCCAGCCATGGACTCTGCTTAGCAGTCGGTGTGGACATCACCGTCAGGGTTAGATCACAGAGTTGGAAAACTGGGGGCTCCGGAGGCAAGGCTGAGCTCACTGAGTTTTGTTCAGCCTGCACCAGGCTTTCCAAAGAAAAATGTGAAAAGCGACACCAACACACTTAAAAGGTTACGTGTGAAACTCCAACACTCTGGTATTTCCCGAAAGATCAGAAGACCTGGGACGGGAAAGTATCCCCTCATAAGTACAGGGCGTCTGGGACCAAGCTGTCCTGAGGGGTGTGTGACCCCAGCCCGCCTCCCCAAAAACACTACCCCCACTAAAGTTGCCCGTGGGGCCACCGTGAGCAGAAGTTTACAATCTCCGCTTTATCAATCCCATCACTCCCAGCGGAGGCCCTGGGGTCGGAGAGAAATATGGGATGTAGAAAGTGGACAGACGCAAAGCAAAAGCAGTTACAAAGTTCAAGGGTCACCTGAACACCTCCCGGGCCCGGGGGGCCAGGAGCAAAGCCTGTGGCCACAGGTGAGAAGGTGGCACACAGTGGTCATCACGCTCTGCTGGGTATCATCTGACACCGCATCTTGCTTCCCCAAAGGTCTAGGATTATCTTCTTTGTTTTGCTGCCTCATGAGGTCCTGGGGTTACCCCAAAGACAGCACTGGGTAGATTCCTGTATCCCGAGCAACAGGTCCTGCTGGGTTCGCATCTAAGAGATGAAGGCCAGCTTGGACTGTAAGTTAAGACTAGTCCATGTGACGACTACACAAACACAGATGAGCTCAACCTGCTGATTGACCAGTGTCGGAGACAAGGAAGCAGGGAGGCCCTCCTTTGGGACAGGCGGTCTCCTGGGAGGCATTACTTACACTGGCATGAGGAAATGAAAGCAAGTTCCCAGTTTATCCAGGGAAACAGAACTCAACGGCAACGCAGCAGACGCTCTGGGCAGCAAAGCTTACTGAAGCTATTCTAGAAAGGAGGCTGATGGGGTACTGTACCTGCTTCTGCTATTTCTAGCCACAGCCCCCTTTCTTCAGCATTTTCTGAGTCTGTGCTATGCACATACACACACACATCCATGAGCACTCACTTGTACATTTATGCAATCTCTTCCATCCTAAATCTTCCTTGAAAGCTACAGGGGAACCTGTTCTACTATCCCTACTTTAGAGAATTCTCCTTGATTACCCCAACCCCTGGACTAGCTTCCAATGGCTACTGGGAAGGGGAAACAACTTCATGAGCGATTCCACCAGGCAGATGTTGATGCCTGAGCCGTGAGCTAAGCCATGAGGAAGAATAAAAGGAAAAAGCAAGCAGTCTTCTATTTCTGCACTTTGCATTTAGTATAATTATTCATGCAGGAGCATCTTTAAACACCAAAAGGGGGAAATATTACAGTTGTTCTGATTTCACACGCTAACTGTGTTTACATGCTAACAGCATTTCTCAGGAACAATTATCTTATTACTAGTGCACTAATCTTTTCAATCGTTTCAACACAGTTTACAGCTGCAGACTTCAAAAATTAAGGGTAATTAAGACCCGGCTTCCCGCAGGTAGGGTACACTGCACACAAATTCTAACTGAGTAAGAGAAAGTCAGATGGGGGGGTCTGATTGGAGAGGGGTGTGCACCATGTCAAAGGTGGAAAGGAGTGACGGTCTCGTTTCCCTCAACTTGAGGGCAAAAGCCCTCCCAATGCTAATGGTCTAGAATCCAGTAGACAAGTCCCATTCACAGAGAAGCCTATAGAATTCAGGACCAAGGACAGCTGGTCTGGTCCTTTTGAGGACAAAGTGGGTACTCTTTATTCATGTATCTATTTCCTTCCCTCATATTCTTCCAGGTGACTTCAGCAACAAGCCAGTGGCTGAGAACATGGCTTCTGGCACTGATCATCCATTCTCCAACACTTGGTCATCTGATCACTCTGTGCTCGAGCAGGTTACTTGATAACTTGGTGCCTCAGTTTCCTTCTATGTGCAAGAGATTGAAAAAAACTCCTGCTTTCATAGCTGCTAATAGGACTGATCGAATAGATATTTATAAAGTTTAGACTAGTACCTGATTCGTAATAATAATCATCAAATAAGTATTTCTTTTAAGATGCTTGGGCTGTGAGGACTACTAACAGTCAGAAAGACACCTCAACATCTCATTTCTCTGTGTCTTTGGCCTCACACCACCACCCCACGCTGGGAGCCATTCGAGAACGCCTGCTCTCTAACCATGGCTGTATTTGTTGCGTCTGCTAGCAATTCACTCTCCAATTACTTGTCCTATTATCTTGTGAGTTGCCAGATAAAACCAGCACCTTGGATCCTCCACATTTATTTTTTGTTTTGCTTTAAGTGGATTTCTCCCCGAAGGGTTATTATAGGAGGCAGATGACAGCCCAGCCCCCAGGCCCCCAGCATCACTCAAACATCTCTGATTGGGGCAAGTGAGGCATCGCTAATGGGTTTTTCAAGGTGCTTGGACTGATCATTTCCATCCAGTACCTGCTGTGTGTCCCAACTGGGGCTCAGCCACCTGTGACCTCATCTTTCTGAACTTTTCCATCAACCTGGTAGGTAGGTGATGATGGCTCACACTACAGGTGAGGAGACTGAGCCTTAAAACACTCTTCTGTCATCACAGAGCTGGCGAGTAAAACAAACCATGTACATGGCATAAACAAAACAATTAACCTTCTCTCCTTCAACAGGGTCTTGCATTAGATGCCAAGTTCTCAGGATGATCACCTCTGCTAGCATAGAACTCATGGAAACAACTCCCACCACCACCAATATCTGCAAAGTGTCAGCCATGCTTTGAAGCCTCTGATAAGCTGTATTAAGTCACTTAATCCTCATCCTCATGACCACCCAGAGAGGGATGAGCTATCCATTATTAGTGCCCAGATGAGGGAATTTGGCTCAGAGTGACTGCATCACAGTCCGAAGTCAGACAGTTGCAAAGTGGTGGAGCCAGATGTGGACCAAATCCAAGAGCTCTGTCTCCAGAACACTTGCTCTCAAGTCTCTCTCTTTGTCTGTGAAACTCAACAACTGTGACCTTTTCAATGAACACATAGGACAATGAGAGAGACAGAACAGGGACTGATTGAGTCAGTCACCATCTAACAAACAAGCACTGACACAATGAAAAGTTTCATCACATCTGTGATAAACTGCTGTCACAGTGGAGGGTTTAGGGAGGCATCATCAAGCGGGGTGGAAGACCCAGCAGATCCTTTTAGCAAGTGACAATTAAGTGGGACTTCAAAGAATGAGTAAGAATCCACTTGTCTGACATGGGAGAAAGGACAAGCATTTCAGGCAGAAGGAACAGCATTAACAAAGGTTCAGAGGTGGGAGGGGCATGCATTATTTTTAAGAAACAAAGAGAGAAAGCCTGGACCCAATGTTGAGGGCTGGGAAGGAGATGAAGTGAGGGTGGGTCAGAGTTCCTGCGGACCCTCGGGAAGAGTCGGAGTTTTATTCAAAGAACATCAGGGAATTGCTCAGACGGTTTATATGTGGAGTGAAGTGAATCTGTGTTAGAAGTCAGCTTCCAATACTCCTAGCTACCTTCTATTTACTTGACATAAGTGGAGTCAAAGGTACCTCTGAAAATTAACTCAGTGAACCAAAACAATGATGCTCTCCGAGAGGAGTTTCTAGTGATTTCACTCCCCTGTTTAGGGATCCTCTCACATCCCACACAGCTTCAGTCACAGGTTGCTGTTCACCGACCCCCCTCCACAAATGACTCAGTCCTCGCTATTGTTAGAGATGGTGAGACATCCAGATGGTGCTAGGTGGCAGCATATTGAAGTCTGATAAAACATTTCTTCTGTCCTAAGAAAGAAAGATCAAAAAAATCGATGTAGGTTGGTTAGACAAATGTCAATGAGGAAGTCTGAGTTTGAAGGCTTAGGAAGTACCACAGGTATTTAAAGATGAATAGGAAAACCCCAACACACACACACACACACACACACACACACACACACAGTACACTACACGCGACTTCCTACAAATGCTCACTGACTGACATCTACTACATGCTATGGATCTTTTCAAGCCCATCACTACTGTGCCCACCAGCACAGTTCCCTAGGGACTGAGTACCTGGGTGCTCATCACTGAAGTCAGAAAAGTCTCTAACAACTTGGTTGCTTTAACCATAACCACCATGTGTCGTAAGACAGGAAAGACGCAGGCTCGGAGAGGTAGAGACACTTGATCCTACCACACAGCAGACCAGGAGTGGGCACTAAGATCAACCTGTGCCTGCAGGACCCTACTACGGACTACTACAAACTCCACTGTGATTATTTCCAGGCTGACATGCCTGCAGCCACTACTATGGACTGCTTCAGTTCTTTAAAAGTACTGATTCGGTTCACTTTTCCCCTGTTTCTAGGCACCAGGTACTATTCTAAGTCTCTTTATAGATGAAGAATCAAAGGCTCAGATTAGCCAGTAATTCACTCAGAATACCACTTCCTCAGGAAGTGGGAGGTCTCTCTGAAAACAGTCTGGTTCCAAAGCCTCCGTTGTTAATCTGATCTTACCTATCAAACCACAGCGTAACAGCTCCTCCCAACACAGGACATTTGAAGACTGTTGCTGTTGCTTTCTTGTTCAAGGCCATGTTCTTTTATTTGTCAGCAGCCGGACAGATTGCACTCAAGGTTTGGGGAAACGAACGGTTCTGAGTTGCACAGCCAACACGAAGCTGGCTTTGTGGGTGGCTGCTGATGTACAAGACTCCCTGGCCAATTCCAAAGCCCAAAATATAGTCAGATTTCATGCTTCATGTTCAAGGACAGTCCCTGCTCCAGAGAGGCCTTGGGGGCCTCGTGCCCAGGGAATAAATCCCCACTACTGGTGAGCTGGGTGGGTTTGCTTGTGGCTTCAGCTACCCTGGTGTGGAACTTCCACCTTGCAGGAAAAGAAGCTTCACAAACCTCACCTTCAAATGCCACCTTCAAAAACCTCACCTTCAAATCACCTCAGAAGACCCAGATGAAGAGCTGAGGTCACTGGTTTCCCTGCAATGTGGGTGTAGGCAGCACGGAGAGGGCCAGGCATTGCTGCACCATGGCCATTGTCACCAGCAGGAGCAAGGGATGGGAGGGGGGAGCCCTGCCCCACCCCCCCTGGCCTGGACAACGGCTCCCCAAGCCACAAACAGCAGGAAGGCAAGCACTGTACCCGGACCAGAGTTTCTGGGATGTTGAAGGGCCACCCTGCTGCGTTTCCATGACCCCAGGGAGGCGGTGCTACCGGTAGAGGCCAGAGAGGTTGCTGAGCCTCCTACATATAACGCACAGGACAGGCCCCTACAGGAAAGATTTATCCTCCCCAACAGGCCAGTGGTGTGAGGTTGAGACTCTATGGCTTAGAGGCAGGCAAATGTGCCCCTTGGCACCAGAACTAGAACTAGATACCACCTGAACTAGATACCAGGTCTCAGGAGACTGGAGTTAGCTGCTTGCAGGTGCATCCACAAGTCCTACTTGACTGGCCTGGTGGTTTTTCTTCTCTTTGAAAGAAAATAACAGCCAAGAAACAGCCCTACCTAAACAGCACTTGAACCAGCACAGGGAGGGAAGAAGGGCCCCAGGAAGGGGGCGAATGGAAATTAAAGGCCCAGGGTTTTGGCAATCACTGGTTGTGGGATCTTAGGCAAGGTCTTAAGTCTCTGTAATGGTTTCCTCCTTTATAGAATAAGGGTAATAATACGATAACAGCATGAATGTGGTGTGGCCACGATGAGGAATGAGTGACACAGTGGGTCAAATAAATGCCATCCTCTTCCTCCCACCCTCCTCATTATTTTTATTTTAAACCATCTCAAATAGTCGCCATAATGGAGCTCCCCAAAGAGTTCAGTGGGAGACGAGGGACACCTTTCCTCTTCTGTTTCCTTATAAGAGAATGAGCATTTTCATTCTATCTCACCCAGATATTAATGGGGGGGAGGGAGACATGGGGTCTCAGGGAGCACAGTCATGAGACCTCTGGATCATGAGGACCTAACAGCAGCTGCCAGCAGGTCTCTGTCTTCCACCAGACATGGGGACAGTGTGTCCACCATCACACGGGGAATGCAAGAGGTTTGGGTTCTCTGTCTGCTGGACTGGTCAGTCTGTTCCCTTCCCTGGAGCAAGACTTTGAAATCTACCTATTGATTGTCACCTCCCCCCTGACACCCCTAAACCACAAACAGCCCTGTTAGCGAGATGGACTGTTTTGGCCTTCCCTGGGGTGAGAGCTGAGAGCCCAGGGAACAAGTCTACCTTCTCCATCATCCCACATTCCAGCCCTACAGACTCAGACAGAACTTAGAGTCTAGTTCTGGCTCAACCATGTAATCCCTGCGAGTCTCGTCCGTCTCACCCCGGATGACCTCATCAGAGGAAGAAGGCTGGACAGGCGTTTCTGACTTGGTCTGCCAGGGTGTGGAACTATGAAAGGGCATTTTGACTTAGGCTCAACTTTAAGAGCAAAGTCTTGCAAAGACTCTGGAGGCCAGTCTGGGCGTCGTGCTCACACACCCAGGAAATCTGAGGCTTGGAAGAACAAATCTATTCTGACTCTTTGCATTGTTCTTTTTCTCCTTGTCCAGAGCTGGATGAGGATAATTCAAGCACATGAACCAGGATGTTTGGGGGGGTGGTCCCTCAAGGCCAGGCATTCACCCAACACTCCACAGATGTTCAGGGAGCAGTCAGAATGTCAGCAAGTATCTAGCAGACAATTTGGGAGAAGACAATCTCTTCTAAAAGGAAAAACCTCAAATATCATCCCTGCAAGGAGACAATGTGTGTGCGTGTGTGAGGGGGCTGAGGATTAGGGTGTGGGGGGTACCTACCAGATGGGTGCTTGTTTGTTTCAAGGCACTTTCTTTTAGGAAAAAAATCATAGTCTAACAACTTCTTAGACAATATACTTGGCAATCTCAATTATTATATCTATGGCGTTTGCCCAAAGAGGCTGGACCCTTGCAGGAAGATATGCCTGAAGTTTGCTCCTGCTGAAGCACTAGAACATGGTCATTTCCCAAAAGGTGGTCCTTTTAATATATGCTGGCATCCCCTAACCCAGCATTCTAGTGAGAACTCCAGCAAGCTCGTGCCTCCTAATTATGTCATTTCTAGAAAGATACTGCCGAAACCATCCTTCCCTTCAAATAAAGCAAGATGGCTGCTACCTATTCAACATCTCTGATAGCCAGGTACTTGATTGACTCAGTTCCTTTTAATTTTCATTGTTGCCCGCTTGACAACACTATGAGGCAGTATCCCCAGTTCACCGCTGAGAAAACTGAGATGAGGAGACAGCAAACTGCTCCAGCATCACAGAGCTTATAAGAGATCAGCCTAGGACTCGAACCTCAGTCTTGCTCCAAAGTCCGCACTGTTGACATGGTGTCTTCTTCATCAGCTCAAAGGCCAGCTCTGCCCATCGCTTTCTTGTCAGTATTTTTCCATGCACAAAACACTACAAGGAATTTAATTTCCTACCACGAGGGATATAAAACACGGGATCTGGAAACTTGGTTCTATTTCAGCTTTCTACAACCACTCTGGAATGATGGGTACACTGCCAAGTTCCTCAGTGTCACTTCTGGACCCATTAACGGGACAAAAGTCCCAATCATTTCTCAGGATTGGGGCGAAAAGAAAGGAGCGTGTAGTTAAAAAGCTCATCTCCTTCTTCCAGAACTGTCAGAGGCCAAGCCCATCTTCCTGCTGATGTCAGTCTTAGCAATCTTCCAGATGCTCCCCCCCCACCCCCCACCCCTTCCCCCGGGCGCCAGGCAGCCCGATGGACCAGGCCCTCTCCACGAAGTCACCTCCCAAAATAAACCGCGCTAACTTGAGTTAATTCACCATAAAGACTATATATAGAAGGGAGCACTTCGGAGACCCCATCTGGCAGCAACTTCTCCGAAACGCAGCCCAAACGGCTAATTTCTAACATCTGACAGGCAGTTTGAAATGAGAGGCTGAGAGATGGAAACCCTCTGGGTTAGGACAGGCTGTAGACACAGGAATGCCCCAGCGCTTCTGAGCCAGGAGTGCAAGCTTAATCCAGGAAGAGTGCTGGGAGAGAATAGACCTGGTGCTGTGGGTGGGGGTTGGGGGGAGCAGGACCAGGCTTATGGATGTGTGCCTGGCCACCGGGCAGATCCTGGGGAGGCCACATGCTGGAGAGTAAGTTATCTGGGTAGCAGGGGTGGGGACTGCCAGACCTTGGGATCTTCTGAGGCCCATGCTAGCCTGGGGAGTGGTAAGAGGTCACCTGCAGATGCTGGGTTTCCTTATTCTCAAACGAGGAACAGGATTCAGTTATAACCAGCAGAGCAGGCACGTGCAGGCATAGACTCAGCTTAGAGCCAGGCTTATACACCCGTGTAGGCTTATACACCTACACTTCAGACTCACCTGCAAATAGTAGTTTCCTCCCCCCCCTAATGATATACAAGAAAGTATTGACCATCATTTCTCTTAAGAAATCTTCTTTCGTTATTATGGTATTGTAATAGGTATACCTATCTATGTAATGTGCTTTCTTCCCACAAAAAAATTTTTTTTTAATTATTAAAAAAAAATCCTAACTAGGATATTGGAGAACATCCCCATTTGTTACTTCTATTATTGTATCCAAATTTCAAGTTATCTTAAAGTTTTAAAATTTGTAATATTTGTCATATTGATATCTTGTTGTAGCCTAAATTTCTTTTATATGTACGTCTTAAGCCTGAAATAGACTGCATGTTTTAGGAAAAAAAAAATCTTCCTGAAAGAAGCAGGAAAAAGAGTATTCTGCTGATTTCAGAGAGAATCCTGTCTATATCCTTCTGTCATGGGTAAATTTTCTTGTCACATGTTTGTACTCCTTTCATTTAAAAAGCAAAACCACTTAAAAATGGAAGGGTAGGCCAGGCATGCTGGTGCATGCCTGTAAGCAGCAGCCTAGGAAGCCACAGCCGGGGCCAGGGATCATGGTTCAAGTCCTGCCGGGGGCATGTAGTGAGACCTAGTCCCCAAAAAATAGCTGGGCATGGTGGCATGCGCCTATAATCTCAGCTACCTAGGAAGCTGAGGCTGGGGATTGATTGAGTCTGTGGTACCCTGGGCGATGTGAGCCTGTGGTTCCACAGGCAAAAATAGCGAGACCTAGTTTAAAAAAAAAAAAAAAAGAAAAGAAAAGGAAGGATAGTGTG
Source organism: Uropsilus gracilis (assembly GCA_004024945.1). Taxonomy (NCBI): domain Eukaryota; kingdom Metazoa; phylum Chordata; class Mammalia; order Eulipotyphla; family Talpidae; genus Uropsilus; species Uropsilus gracilis. The sequence continues at coordinate 65,742 of PVHY01004385.1, read as the reverse complement.
GTGGCTCCTGGCTAAATTAAATCTGGAATGACCACATGACCGAGTAATTCTACTTCTGGGTATCAACCTGAAAGAATTGAAAGTGGAGACCTGAATAGCTCACTGTCCACCTACCAGCTTAGTGGGATCATTCACAGAAGCCAGAAAGCAGAAGACCTCAAATGTCCACGAATGAGTGGATGAATAAATGCGCTGTCTCCATACAGTGGAATGTTATCCTGTCATAGAAAGGAAGGAAATGTTGACCTGGGATGCAACACAGGTGGTCCTTTGGAGACATTATGTTAGGTGAAATAAGTGAGAGAGAAAGAGACCTCCACTTCCAGGGAGTACCTGGAGTCATCCAGTTTGGAGAGACAGAGAGAAGTAGGTGCCAGGGCTGGGAGGTGAGGAGGCGCCAGTGTTTCTTGGCTCTAGAGTTTCAGCTGGGAAGGAGGAGACTGGGAAGTTCTAGGTAGCTGGTGGTGATGGGTGAAAAGCCACCTAGAACTCGTTAAAGTGGTGAACTTCAGATAGTTTGTTATTATGACATCAATATATGGGTGGATATACTGAGAGGCAAAACCTATGAATATGTGAAAAAAAATTAAACAAAACCCAATAAAAATGGATACTTAGAAGTGAAAGGAGGGACCATGGAAGGTTCAATGAGAATTGCTCACAACACCTCTTGTTTCATAGATTTAATTTAGGGATCATGGAGAGGTTTTACCTCATTATAAAACAAGTGTTTTAAGTGTAGGGATTAATGGGACAGCAGAGTTGTGTGTAGCGCTTGCTTTCTTCTGCAAGTAACAACTCAAATCCATGTAGCTACCAGTCCAAATATGCAAATCTGCAGACAGCCGAGCCACGGTACATCTTCATTATGGAATCCTTCTCGGCAATAAAAAGGAAGGAACTGATGGGACCAGCTTCAGTGTGAGGACTCAACCTAAGTTTGTCGAGTCAAGGAAGTTGGACAAAAGAGGCGTGAGCTTTATTCTACTTCTATGAAACTGCAGAAAATGCAAACTGATCCTTGGTGCCATGAGGCAGATGAGAGCTGCCTGTGGAGTGGATGTGGGACAGGTGACTATGACAGAGGGACGCAAGGGAAGTCAGGGAGGGATGTCCATTATCCAGTTAACGTGTGACAGCGTCAGCCAATGGGAGACTTGCAACATGCATCATTGATCACGAAGTCAATGGCTACTCCATAAATTCGGGCAAAAATATTTTTTAAAATGATGCAATGTTGCTCCGCTAAGAAAACAGGAATAAAGGGCAACTCTTCGAAGCTAAATGAAATAATACAAATAAAGGGAGGGCGTGGGACTGGATTCCTCCTGACCTTCTAGCTCTGACCACTGACGAAGCCAGGGTTCTTAGTCCGGGCAGCTGCTAGAGAGACTCACTGACTGACTCGACTGGAGAGGGTGACAAAACTCATGCACTGGGCTGTGTGCCACACACAGTGCCTAGTTCTCTAATAGCCGAACCTAGTCTTACCCTCACAGCCAGCCCGTGAGGTGCGAGTATCCACCCCACTGCATGCACACAGGAGATGCAGAGAGGTGATGGCCCAGAATGTGAGCCTGGGCCGGGTCACCCAGTGCCTGTGCTGGTACCCGCCAGGCCAGCATCTTTACCCCCGTTGTTCCGATCACCTGCTACCGCCAGACCCTGCAACAGCTGGATTTGGATACAGAGGCTGCAGAAGGAGCAAGGGCAGACCCAGCCTTGGTGCACCCCCATTGCTGGAGTGTGTGGTCCCTCCAGGCCTGTGATAGGAGCGTGCTCCCCCGAGGACCAGTGTCAGCAGCAAGGACCACACAGTCCCTGGGCTGGACAGAGGAAGCACGGCTCCAAGGAGCTATCTGTGATGCTGGGCAAGTCCAGGAACTGTGCTGCCCAGTGCGCGGTGCTCTGTGAGCTGCTGGTCACATCCACATGGCAACTGGGTTTCTCGCGCGATCTGGTTTCGTTGCTCAGGTATAAACAGCCACCATGAGCTAGAAAACTGAGCGCCAGCTGGCTTGCTAAAGGATAGCCATCTCCAGCGCCAGTGGGGTGCGGCGAGGAGGGTGAGGCCCCAGAACAGGCTGGTACCTTAAAGCCTGGCCCCTCTGAGAGTGTGGCCAACACTGCCCACGGGGGCTGAGCTTGGTGGTGACATGTGCCCTGGAGTGGTCAGTCTGATGGCCTCTGACCGCAAGTCTACCTGCGTGCCAGGAGGGGACTGACCTCATGAGGGACACTCACTCCACCGGAACCTGCACAGACAACGTCGTGTGGGACCCCGGGACCCCCTCAAAAGAGTGACTCTCGTGTCATTTCCCAAGAAGTGAATCTGGGTCTATTTCGTTTCTCCAGTGGCCAGGTCTCGCTTTGGGGTCTCTCAGAGAAAAGGTCAATGAGAGCCCCCTGCCTGCACCCCAGTTGAATGTGACTTTCAACTCTATTTTGCATGTAGCCAGTCAGGAAATTGAGCTTTTTCTATTCGCTGCCCCCATCTAAGATTCAGAAAGGATGTGTCCACATTCCAGCTGTGAACTTTCATGACTACCAGATGATTTGGCTACTCTGGGTCCAAACCTTGAATCAGTTAGAATGAAAGACAACAGGTCCCTTCAGCAGGGGTGTGAGGATCTCCGTGCCCGTAGGCCACACTGTCCCTGTCCTTGTCCCCACCCAAAACCCCAACCCCAGTTCAGAAGACAGCCAACCAAACAAGCCCTGCCAGGTGGAGGCAGCCTTGACTGGTCCCCTCTGCCAAGACCCAGGCTCGCCAGGGCAGGGGTAAGCTCTGACTTTGAGTAAAACTCCTCACTCCAAGCCCATCTGACTTCTCTCTGACATCACCAATATGTAAAGACATGAATGAATAAACGGTTCTGTTTAATAATAAACTAACCATGTCTTCGCCGCCTTGCTCAGGGAGAAAGCTAAAAATAAATCACTCGTGGCAAAGCATATCAATCTCCACCTGACGGGGGGTGTCAGGCGGTGCCGTCCTTCCCAGCGTCATACCTGGAAGGATTCCTGATCTGAGGTTACTGCAGAGTCCTTGAGGGATGCGGGAGCCCCCCCAAGACCAGGCCCAAAGCTCTGCATGCACTTGGGGGCCCAAGAGGAGGTGATGGAAGGACCAGCAGAAGCAGAGAAAGCCTGTCCATGTTACTCTGGCGTCTCTTCTGAAGAGTCACCTCTTAGAGGTGACAGAGAGATTAACCCAGTTGAAATCAGCCCAAGGCCCCCGCCCTGTCCCGAAATGAACACACAAGCTCGCAAACAAGCTCGCACACCACCCTCGCCTTACCCCGCATGTCCCTCAAGCTGCAACATCATCTTTATCCCTCCTCATTTTTATCAGCTCTCTTAGCTCCACACACTGCACGAAGCGGGGTCTCTGAGCTCCTAGGTTTTCAAACATTTCTCCTTTTCCGGTGCCTCGGAGGATACGTGGCGCCCACATGTCCTTACTGAAAGTCTGCTAAGCACATCAGACACAATATAAGGTGCCCTGAGCTGTTCCGAATTTCCACTGCATGCACCAGCATTTCACGATTCTTGTTTGTTTCTCCAGGATGTGCGCAATGCCGCTTTCTTAAAACCAATTCTCCTCTTTGATATGTGTTTATTTTGAGAATGACGACTTACTGGCAGTGTCTAGATATTAGAGAGGCAGCTGGAATGGGGAAGCATGGGAGTGGGACGAGGGAGTTCGTCTGTGTGTCTCTGTGTGCAAAACGGGAGTCGGGAGTGCGCCAGTGGCACATGGGTTTGTCGGGGTACATGAGTTCAAACTTATGGCAAGTGTTGGGAGTAGCACCCGGCAGATTAGGAGCAATGTAATTACTATTCATGTATTTCCAAGAAAAATGAATAGCAATACGGGTATTGTCATCGTAAACATATGACAGTGACAAGAAATGTCACTGATATAACAACTAAAAAGCACTTGCAGGGAGAGATGCAGGCTGAGCCACCACTTTGGTGACTGAGAAAAGCACCCTCTGGCCGCCCCCTCCCCCCAAGTCCCATCTCTCATTTTTAAAGGAGGATATTGAGCCAAACACTCTTCAGATTCTCTGCTTGGATGGCCATACCTTAAAAGCAGACTGGAAAACTAGGAATCTACACACAATGGGAGCACAAAGGAGGAGTGGAGAGGGGAGGAGGGTTACCCACATTCAGAAAGGATTTTCTCTTACAAAAGGATTAACAGCAGAGTTGCTTTAAATAGCAGTTGAAGCCTTGTTTGTGGGTTACTAAATACTTGCTGGAGAGGAGGAGGGGCTCAGGAATTTGGAGCAAAAGCCTGATTAGGCCAAGCGGAAATTACAAAGCACAGACATATGTTGTCTTGAAAATTATAATAATGGTTATCAGCAAGAGGGATGGTGCTATGTCAGAGAACCCTCTTCCTCCCGAATATTTTGGTAACATATATACTTCGCATGGAAGAACGTAACACCTGTATTCATGCATCAGTTTACAGCAGTGATCCAGCATGTTTATTTTTAAGCTCCTACAATAAGAATATGGATCACTTACTAGATGGTGTCAGCGTCTGCAACATACCAGGCACTGTGGGGCTTTATATTGACGCCTCAAAGCAACCCAACGTGGTAGGTGTGACTACAATCATCATTTTGCAGTTGAGGACACTGAGGCCAAGAGAGGGGACAGGACCCACCCAGAGCAAATGGGCAGCAAAGTGACTATTGAAGTCAAAGGACAGAAAGCAGGGACTGGGGTTAGATTATAAAAGGTAGGGTCCTTGCCTCTGGGAGGACACAGAAAATCAAAACAATATGGAGTCAGGGAGGCCAACAGGTCAGAAAAGGTTCATAAACACTCAGGGAGAGACTTTGGTGAAGCAGAGGAAGGGGAGACTAAGAGTTTAGGGAGTGCCCCAAGTCAGGTGTAAGCTTCACCAACACCCAGCATCCCAGCATCTAAGCACCCCAGGTCCAGCTTCCTGCCCCCCACCCCTAATGCCAGGAATTCCTGCATGAGAATCTCTGGGGGGCTCAGCCAGCCTAGCCTGAGGTCTCTGCACCCCCAGCAGGTATGGGTCTGAGGGGTGAAGAGAGGAACTCTCCCCTCTTCAGGGCATCCCCAGCGCTGCCATGGCTGAGGAAGTTACCTGAGAGATGCTCACTGCCTCATTTTCCTCCATTGAAAAATGGGGATATTAGTTACCCCCCACCTCCCTCGGCAGGGAAGCGCGGGTGATTAATTAGGTACCATCTGCGAAGCACTCCCAGCATTCAGGGGAAGGGCACCTTGGGAGAGGAGCTATAAAAACACGGGAGAGCAGGCTATTATCAGCATGATCATTATTATCATCATTTTTGTCAGGACACCCTCGTGCCTGAAGACCTGCGGTGGCTCCCCACTGCCCAGGGAAGGAGGAACAGCCAGCCAGCAGGGCTGCTCTGCCCTTTCCTTTATCTCTCATGTCCATCCCACACCTTCATACCTAAGGGGGCACCTCCCCAATATATCATGTCACACCCCCTTCCCCAACATCTAAGCCCAGGCCCCAGCACATTGGTCTGGAGCTTGACACCACTGTGTCAGCTTCTGCTAACACTGACACTGTGTCTCTGCTGCTATGGGTGCTGTGAAGACAGGGACACACAGACACACCAGGCTGGGTCCCACAGGCCTCTCCTTTCCCAGTGCTGCAAAACAAAGATGCTGAAGCACCCAGACTGGGGATATCACTGAGCAGGTATTAAGCACTGCTGGGCCAGGGGGAGGCTAGTACAAGCTCCTAATGAGACCCCAGGGAGCAGCTTCCGCTCAGGCAAAGGGGCTGGGTAACAGCACAGGCACAGGGAGAGCTGAGCCCCCCACTGCCTCTGAACACCTCCCCAAGCCCCCACTTCCTCCTCCGCAAAATGGAGACCACTGCAGCAGGTGCTGTCAAGGAGAACACAAACCCCAATGTAGTGAGCAAAGGATGATGCTGGAAGGATGGGGGAAGCTTGCAATGACCCTCATGGGGTACTCTGATGATCTGTGAGCATCTCAGGAATTGGGAGGTTTTGGTCACAGAGTGAAAGTGAGATGAGAAAGAATAGGGTGTGAGGAAGCTGAGGAGAGGGTGGGGCGATGGGCAGATCAGGGGATGTTGTACCCTGAAATCAGTCTGTTGTCAGGAGGGGGTGTCTGCCAGCTCAGGTTGAGGGTGGCACTAGCAGAGGGAGGGAAGCTTCTCTGGAGTTGGCGAGAAAGTGTTTTGTTTCGATTGATTCGTGGAGATCAGCAGCTCAGCTAACATTGACGAGGCAAAGTGAAGATGTGGGTGGTTTAAGTCTGGCTTTGTCAGAGGGAAACTAGGTCTGTTAGGTGGGGAAGGGTGGTTCTTTGCAGTAAATCATTTTCTGGAACACTAAAGGGTGGGTGGGGTCAGGGGGACGACCCTACTCTTACAGGAGCCCAGAGTTCAGGTAGAATCCAGTCCTGTCAATAACAGTGAGGATTGTCATGTGGCTCCAAAGTGATAATGCACAGAGAATGTGTAAAACAAACATAATCAACACCAGCTGTTCTAGTTTGGGATAATGATTATGGACTTACAGGATAATCTAGAAGGATGACTAGGAGAAGTAGAGAAGAAGGTAGAGACACCCTGAAGCCATAATGCAGGTAGATATGTAGCCTGGAAGCAAGTTCATGTTTCACCAACCAAGTGCACTGAACTTGGTCTCAGTCCCAGGACATTTGCACATCCTCTTCTCTGCAGCCAGACAGATCTTAAGCCTTTTTAAATATATTAAACATTGTCCCTGGTCATTTACAGGTCAAAAGACTGAAAGTGGTGCACTACACACCCTCCATCATCCCAATTCCCCTAAGAACCAAAGCGAAAAGGACACAAGACAGGATGGAGAACCAGGAGTTAAAACATGTGGCAGGAAGTTCTCTACTAACTTTCTATCCTCTGCGATCATCAGCAGCAGGCAAACCTGTTTTAAATTTACCAACAGCTTTTTTAAACTGCCACGCTCTTGAGGTATTTTTAGTCAAGTAGAATTCATTTGGAACCTAAAGTCAGGAAATGGAATTGTGTCAGGTGCTGCTCTTACAGGATCCCGGTCCTGCCCTTTGTCTACCGGAGTCACACTTCTCATTTGCACACAATTAAATAATCACTTCACCCCCCACCTCTTCGGCATCCTTAACATCTACCCAGAGAGGGAGAAACCCCAGGGAAGTCAACTCTGGCTTTAAGAGACCTGGTCTTAATGCGAACATCATTTCCATCAGCAGCAAAAACAGACTCTGGCGGAGGGGGGGGGGGTGAGACAAGGAAAATAAGGCCCCAAACCAAAGCCAGAGTGAACAAGTTCTGACTTTCCCACTTAGAACATACGTATCCAATAAGCGTGAGGTTCTCGATATGTTTATAAGCTGCCAAAACCAGCTAGGCCGGTGGAGGAGGAGGAGGAGGGAATCAGAAAAATATTCCGGCTGGAAGCAGCATGCTCATGTCCAGTGAGTACCATCCCTCTAGTGCGGGAGCCCACGAGAGTTCCCGGGATCCCAGTTTTCCCTCCACACACCCACAGCCTGCCCTTCCCCAATTCAGGGGGTAAAAAGAGCGGGAACAACCACTAAAATGTGCCCAGAATTGCCCCCTCTGCTCTCAAACACCTGGACCTAGTCATGGTCCCTTCCAATACCCAGTCCCATTTGTATGCAGCAGCTGGAAGAACTTGACAGAATCATGATCCAAGACAGACACGGAAGGGCAAGCAGAGGTCAGATATACCACAGAGCAAACATTCCTGTCTGGGGACAAAGCTGAAATGTTGACCCTGTTCACCAACTCCTACGGAGGGAGCTCAGTTCCTCTCCCACAGCACCAGCACTGAGAACCAGATGTCTGTTTCTAGAACACTGTGTTCTAGCCCATGCCTCAGGCCGTTTCCCTCTGGGGGATGCTTTTTCTCCAGGTTTTCACAGGACAACTCTGGTCATTATTGAGGCCTTGAGCCAAGTGCCACAGTGCCTGGGGAGGTCCTGGGCAACCCACCCCTCTGTGGCCTCAGCCTACTTTAATTGCAACTCAACACATTTCATTGTAATGCCCCCTCTTCTCTTGTCCGTGTGATCGCTGTGTCTTATTCACTGCAGCCTTTTCAACACACATGACCAACTCCGCTCTGTGCTGATACCCAGGAGTTATTTGTGGACTAAATGACCCCAGGAAGAAAGTATGGTGTGGCCTAGTCAAGGAATAAGTGAACTTGAAGGATGGAGTGTGTACACATACACAAAGCTTCGTTGCTAAATGTCAACAGCAACACGTGCTCCAAATTGAGAGTTCACGAAAATGTCATGTGAAAAAGTAAAGTTTTACATCCAACCGGATCAAAACGCATTTAAAAGATTTTCTGCATCACGTGTTACATTTAAAGTAATAACATGAATATTTCAACTTCTCACTCCCCAAGTCAATATTTCAAATGCTCACGAGTCCCGTGGTTCATGCTGCCATGTTGGATGGCACAGGTGTGGTCCAGACCACTCTCCGGGTCAGTGGTCATCATAATCAGCCCACCTGTTGAGCACCTGGTCCACACCAGGCACAAAGTCCAGGAACCCAGGACTTGAAGCATTGCTTCTGCATCCCAGGAAGTCTGCACAAAGCAGGATAAGCTCTGACCTTTGGTCCCACATCCAATGCACTGAGTTCAAAGTAAGAGCGGAGAAAAGTGACTTAGAGAGGTGAAGCCCTCTGCTTACAAGGAAGAGCCAGGATTCAAAGTGCTAAAGACAGAATGTCTGTGGTATATTCCAAGATTCCTATGCTGAAACCTACCCTCTAATGTGATGGTATTTGGAGATGGAGTTGGAGTGAGGTAATTAGGTCATGAGGGTGGAGGCCTCATCAATGAGATTAGTGCCCTTAGAAAGACACAGGAGGGAGGGATCACTTTCTTGGACATGTGAGGACATAGTGAGAAGGCAGCTAGTTAAAAGCCCAGGAAGCTGGTCCTCCTCAGATGCTGGATCTTGAACTATCAGCCTCCAGAAATGTTTGGAGAAATACATGTTTGCTAGTTAAACCACCCTGTCACTGGCATGTGTATTACAGCAGTCCAAACTAAAACAGAAATCAGTAACAAAAAGTGGGGTGCTGCTGTAACATATACCCTTAAATGTGAAAATGGCCTTGAATCTGGGTGATGGGTCAAGTCTGGGAGAGTGTGTGGTGCATGCTAGAACAAAAATGGGATCACACGGAAGGGGTTTTAAAGGTGAGTCTCATAAAGGCATGGGAAGGAAAGAGGAGACCTGTGGAGAAAGCCTCCATCTTCTGGGAAAACAGAAATTATCACAAACAGCATGTGGGTAGAAATATAGATGGTCAGGGTCATTCTGATGAGGCCTCCAACAGAAACGAGAGCCATGTTATTGGACAGTGAAGGAAAGGTGAACTTGCATTATAACCTGGCGATGTGTGCTTGACCCAAGGGGGTCTGTGCGGTGTCTGAGAAGGTTAAACTTGGAGGCAATGCAATCGGATATTGAGCTGGGGAGATTTCCCAGCAGGGTTGAGGAGCAGCTTCCTGATTGCTGATAGTAAAATGGGAGATAGTGAAGATGGAATGATTAAACTAAAAGGGACCAGAACTCACAGATTCAGAAAATTCTCAGCTGATCCATATTGCAAAAATTGGGAATGTGGTTTTGAAGAGAGCAGGTCAGGTGTGCACACTCAGTCTCTGGTGTTCAGGGGTCACTTGGAGCTAAGACACCCGAGGGGACTGAGGTTGGGGAGCATGGGTCCCGTCACCCCACTTCCATGGAAACCTTGTGAGGTGAGCCTGGTGCAGTCAGGTTGCTGCTCTGTCTGCAGAGTGACCGACACCACTGAGTCACCCCAACAGAGAGGCCAGAATGTGAGAGAACTGTGCTGCCAAATGGGCTCCCTCCTTGATGATCTCCAGCGTGACCTCAGGCAGCAGGCACCAGTCTCCAGAGCCTGTGTGGGTGTAAACACACCACTTCTGGAAGGAAGTGAGGCCACACACAGAGGGAGCAGCCCGCCAGGATGATGAGGTGAATCTGGAGCTGAACTGTCTGGTTTCAGTCCCAGCAGTGCTACCGACTGTGAGCCTTGGGGCATGTTATTTAACCACTCTGTGCCTCAGTTTACCCACTGGTGAAAGGTCAGCATTTAACCCACAGAGGCATCAACGGGGTCAAAGGAGACAGCACATTGACTTCAGTCAGAGTTCTGCTCTGGACATACAGGGGTCCTAATTAAACCCCAGCTAAGCTTCCAACGCAGAGGAATTCCCAGACGATCCATCCCAGTACAGAGGAGTTCCTTCCAATATGGTGAAATCTCGGAAATCTCTGAAGGGCTTTTCAAAGGGGCATCAGTATAGCATCCTGACATGGCATTCTTCAGGGACCCTTTGGGAGCGACCCACACCAGGTCTGTCTCCTCTGTGACTCTCATCTGCTCAGAAGTCCCCTGTTCTGTGGCTGGAGGCTCACCAGGTGCCCAGACAGAGGCCTGGCAGGCTCAGAGCCCCTAGGAGGACCAGATGTTGAGGTCAACTCCATGTCAACTCAAACCGAGCATCCTCCCCAGCACCTGGCTGCCCGATTCCTGCTGCAAGGGAGATAAAGGTGGCTGCTGGGAAGAGTCTGGGGGCCTGCACCTGCAGTGGGTGGGCGTTTACTGTCACAGCCTATTTGGAAACCAAGGGTCATCTTTAGCCCCCTCCTGGTCAGGTGGGTGAAAGCTGAACAGTGCCTGTCGTGCAGTGATTCCCAAGCATCTTCAGCCAGTTCCTGCGCTGTATGGCAGAGACACGAAGACCAAAAGCAGGCTGCTGGGTGAGCCAGAGCCACTCTAGAGAATGGAAGCTCAGCTCGGCTTTGATGAGCTGGGCGACCTTGGATAAGCTGTTCTGCCTCTTAGGAGACTCAACCTCCTTTCCTAGGAAAGGGGGATAACAGCAGGACCTGCCATGGAAACTTGGGGTAAGAGTGAGTAAATAGAAATAAAGGGCTTAAAGCAGCTCCTGACACACAGTTAGTGCTCAATTAAAGTTGTCATTCTGAGCCACTGAAGCAGACTGCCTGGAAGGGGTTGAGGGTATTAGCATATAAAAGAGGCCTCTGACTCCTGTAAAGTGGGGTGGGGCCTAGCAAGTTACAGGAGTCCAAATTTTTGTAAATAAAGTTTTCTGGAGCACTGTGCCGCCCACATTATCTCTGGCTCCTTTGACATCACAGAGATAGAACTGAGTAGACACCAAGGAGACTGAATGGTTCTTAGTGTTGAAAACACTCACACTCAGGTCTTTGGGGAAATGTCTGCCTGTCTCTGATCCAATTTAAATCATGGGGATGAAATCAGGAAAGTCTTCCTGGAAGTGGTGACAAACTCACTTTTCCTTTGCTAGTATTGATTCCTGCTTTAAATCAAGTTCTCAAAGAGGTTGCTTGAACCAGCAGGTCCGGATCACAAAGGAAGCAAGCATTATCACCAATGTCCAATTCTACAGCAGAAGTCACTCTACGGTAGCTTATGTGACCAAAGAACTTCCCCTAAATCTATTCTGCGTGGTTCTCACTTTAAAAACACCGGAGATAACACTGAAGAGACTGGGATTTGTCGCTGATAATCGGTCTTTCTGGCTTTATTAAAAATTCTTAAGCTCTAGGACACTGTGGATCACCCACCCTCTGAGCCCCTCTCGGCACAGCACCTGGTCCCCAGCTCCCCACACTCCCCACCAGACCCATTTCCTTCCAGGTTCCAGATGGATCTGGGTCCCTGGTCTCCCCTCCAGGCAGCCAAAGGCCTCCCACCAAACCATGCAGCAGAAGAGGCAAGGCTCTCCACTCTACCAACGGGAAAACGGAGGTTCAGAGAGGTGGAGAGACTGCTTTGAGGCTCCCCAGCTGGAGGTAACAGAGCTGACGTGAGGCCAAGCTCTCTGACTCGGGCTCGAGGTCTCTGCAGATACCCAAGGAGTAGGATCTGCCATCTTTCTAGGGCACTTTGCAGCTTGCAGAACTCCCTGACATCGAAAGAGAAGCATGGGGAAGATCTGGGGTTGCAGAGGAAGGCATGGCCACTAAAGGGCATGCATTTACCAGCAGTCTAAGTGGACAAGGGGGCAAAACCACAGAAAAACGTGGCCAGAAGTGGACAGTCCCAGAGGTCACAGCCGGCAAAACCAATGACTCCAGCAAGAGCTGAAGAAGCGCCTGCTGATCACAGACAGGTCTGCCTCCCCCACCCCCCCACCCCCCAGGTTCACAGCCTCCCTGGGTGGTGATGGCACCACCAGACTGGCTATGTCTGGAGCTGGGAAGGGCAGCTGGGGTGACTGCAGGAGGTTAAAGGCTCAGCAGGGCCCCAGAGGATGGAGAAATTGGGAGGCGGAGGTGGGGGGTGGATTTGTTTTCAAGGGGCAGCCAAGGATCTTGGATGACACTCGCTTCCTGGGGCGGCCACTGCGACATGCCACAGACTGGGTGGCTCGAACAATAGAATTTATTGTCTCCCTGTTCGGGAGAAGACCAGTGTGAGATCAAGGTCAGCTGGCTGGGAGATGAGACTCCATCTCCTGCCCCCGTCCTCACTTCTGACGATGGGCCGGCCATTTGGGGCTCCCAGGAAGTAGGAGCCTCACCCTTGCCTTTGCCTCCATGTTGTGGGACACTTGCCCTGGGAGCTTATCTCTGAGCAAATGTCCCCTTGGATGAGGACACCAACCATGTGGGGTCCATGACTTCATTTATTACATTTACTTATTCTATTTATTAATTATATGTATTTATTACATTTATCTGCACATGGCAGGGGGTACAGCTTGAGCAGTGACATACAGTTCGCTGGGGGTGGCAGGAAAGCAGGGGCCAGATGCTGAGATTCTCACCCCATCACCCCTACCTCAAGTCTCTCCTTTTTAAGGAACAAAGACCTGGGGTCCCCCGGGTCGTTCTGGGGTCCAAGGCAGCTAGAAGGTTCCTGAGACTTGGGGTTGAATGTGGACGAGTCTGCACCCACACTGAGAGCAGGAGAGGAAGCCCCTCTCCCTTGTCATTCCACCATGGAAAACAGAAAACTCAATTGATTTAAGAGTAAACAGGCTTTAACCTGGAGCACCTCGCCCGCCCGCGACCTCCTTGGCATCTACATGCAGAAGCCGCCGCCGGCATCCCGCCCGCCACATACTCTGAGAGACCGAGATTGGGAAAATAATGGCATTTTCTCAGCCAATTATCTCCCAGCTGAAGTAATAACTTGTTTATAGATATGCCAATTCAGATTTTCATCCCCTTAACCTAGCTCTAACAGAAAAGTGGCGTCACCCCCCCACCCCTACCCCCAGAACCACATAGGTAATGACCGCCCCACAGCCCCCACCCCTTCCTGCCACCCACCGCGGAACCTTTATTAATTTGAAGTTACTGACAGAGTCTCTTTGGGAGCTATGTCCTCACATCACAGGTCAGCATTCTCCTGCTGTCTTCCAAGAACACACATACACACACACACACACACACACACACACAGAGTCAGAAATCAAAGAACAGAGGCACTGTGGTTTCAACACAAGCACCCGGAACCCAGCCCCCAAATTCCCAAATGGCTGCCCTCTGTGAACAGGTCTTCCTGGGGTCATGGTCATTAGGGAACTAGGACATCACTTGCCTTCTCAGTCTAGGAGCCTTGAGCGGGAAAGGCAAAGGGACCGGCAGCTACATCAAGCATTCAATCAACAAACAGTGAGTACAGCTGTGGGGTAAGTGAGTCAGGCTTTTCCCTCCATTAGTCTGTATATATAGCACCTGGGGTATTGCAGCTTCACCATGATGGTGCAGCCGTGGGTGTGCGCATGGGTGAGTGTGCACACCTGGGCCTGGGAAAGAGGGGTAAAGGGGCTCAGAGAGTATGAGGGAACATGCACATGAGGGGAGAGAGAAAGGAGAGAGAGCACAAGTTCAGAGAGTACGAAGATTCTTGGGGGATGGGTTGTTCACCTGCCTCCCAGACACCCCTGGCTCCAGCCCTGCCCTGCCCCACCCTGCCTGATAGGCCTGTATAACTGCTCAAACTCATAACGAACCCACACAGATCGGTGACCCTGATGCGTGTGCACTACAACTGACGCCAGGAACAGGAGGCTTCCCTACAGTTGGTGACAAGAATGGGCGGGTTACCCAACAGCTGGCGAGTCAGCAGGATGGTTCAAGGCAAGCAGAGGACACAGATGGTGGCATGAGATGGCAGGACAGTTCGACACAGCTCACCACCACCCACACTGTGCTGGGTGTGAACCACCTAGTGTTCCACACAGATAAGGTACCGACTGTCCTCACGAGAGGACACGAGAGCCACGGTCTCACAAGGGCGACACGCAGTCGGCCAGCCAAGCCATCCACCTACGAAGCCAGTTAAAATAAAAGCTGCAGATGAAAGAATCACATGTGAGGCCTTGGAGATTGTCAGGGTGGCTGGTGGCACTTGAGCTGGGATGGGAAGAAAGGGGGAACCTACCCTGGAAGTAAGAAGAGGGGGCTGAGCAGGGGGGTCAGCCCCTATGCCCAGAGGGGTAGAACCTGTGAGAGCTGAACAGAAAGTGGGTGTGGCTGCCTGGGAGATTGAGCCAGGGAGAGGTTCCAGCTACTAGGGGAGGGGAGCAGAGGTGCAGCTGGGGTCTTACTCAGAAAGCAGCAAGAAGCGCCTGTAAGGTTTCACAGAGAGCGAGACACAACCTAGTCCTTGGTCTCTCTCTTCCTGTCTCTTCTCTCTCTCCCTCTCTTCCTCTTTCTTCTCTCTCTTCTCGCTCTCTTCCTCTTCTCTCTCTCCCTCTCTTCTCTGTCTTCTCTCTCTCTCTTTTTCTCTCTCTCTCTCTCTCTCTCTCTCTCTCTCTCACACACACACACACACACACACACACACACACACACACACACACACACTTTCTCTGTAGTATATTCCTCTGAGTCGTTTCCAGGGCAGATTCCACACTTACCTCAAGGCCGGTGTGGCAGCTGGAAGGGACACAGAACACTAGGCTGCTGGGCCTGTGGGAGTGGGGGTCGCTGCAGAGAAGAGGCCTGAGGATGCAAGGGCAGGGGGCTGGAAGCAGAGCCCACCCCGCCCCTTCTGCCAGCCTCGCCTGGCCAGCGGGTGGGCGCAACAGCCAGGAGAAGGCAGAGGGACTTCCTGCAAGTTCAATTACTGCCTAAATTTACACACGGAGATATACTTATGGGTGCAGATTTAGCATTTTCAAACCTAAGTGGCAGGGGTAGTTATGATTCTCTCGAGAACTGGCCAGAGCAACTGTGAGCTTTGTGATATAATTACTTGGAAGAGTCTACCACCGAGGGCAGGGAGGGGAGGGAGAACGTCCGTGAACACCCTTCTCTGATCACTCTGCCTCAGTTCCTGCAAAAGGGGAAGGAGAAAATAAAAGCATGCACACTAAGCGCTGGGGATCCCTGGCCCTAAAGGGTCACTCTTAACTGACCAATGACTAGTGGCGATGGCTGGGGTGATTAAATCAACCTCCTTCACACTTAGCAGCTCCGGATATGTATGGAGTGAGTGTTGGCCAATTATCTCACGCCTGATAATATGGGTGGTAGGGAGAAAGGCCACAGGATCGGAGATATCTACAACACTTCATATTTAGGGTCACAAGGAAAACACCTGAATGTTCCACAACGAAGGAACAAGACATCAGCGAAGGCATGTCCCCCTGGGGGACTGGGGGCACTCATTTGAGTGGTAAGGATAGAAACCACAAAATGTCTTCAAGGTGTTTATGATATAGAAAAGACCTGGGTACACTACCTGGAGACCACAGGGGCAGAGAAAGGTGTAAAAAGGCCATCAAAAGAGCTTCTGAGCTGGGAGGTGGGTGTCAGGTGAGGTTTGTAAAAGAGGCCTGAGCATGCGGAGAAGCCAAACAAAGTCCTGGTGAAAGGAATGAGACTGAAGCCCAGGAAGGCTTTGTTGGGGGGATACTGGAGCACGCACTTTCACCAGAGAGTAGTCCCTGCTCATCGGAGGGGCACATAGCTCCCTGGAGGGCAGGAAGGCCTGTCACTGGACAAGCCTGCGGTGCTTGGGTATCTTATTCTTAGAGAAAGATGAAAGAAACAGATTACATAATGTTTATTGAGCACCTACTATGTGAAAGGCTTGTGCAGAATGGCCCCCACCACGGCTCCAGGTGCAAGGACCTCAGCTACAAAGATACACAGACCTGTGACACCCCAACAATGAGCAGTGGCCTCGATGTGCCGAGTGTGGCCCTGGGGGCTTTAGGGGCACAAGCCCCACTTTGATCCTCAGCTCAGCCTCGGAGGCAGCTCCGTCCATGGGCACTCAGGCAGGCAGCAGCACAGCCGGGACCTGAACCTCAGATTCTTCCTCCGGGAGCCCTCCTTTCGCCGCCTCCTCTCTGATGAACGGTCACAAAAGCTGCTCACAGCAGCGGGAGGTGAAAGGCCCCTTTCTCAGGAGCCCGCCTGGGAATAGCTCATGCGCGTCTCTATTTCAGACACAAGGTCTCCATTGACAGCGGCCTCCAGGCTTCCAGCCCCGAGGGGCGAGGTGGGCCCCTGGAACGCTGGGCTTGGCACTGGGAGCCAGTCTGGGTAAGGGGAGCCTGCCTGATGGGCTGGGGACAAAGAGATGCTCTCTCTGCAGCTCAGACCACAGCCACGGAGAAATATTTCAGGCGCGATGAGGAAACCACAGTATGGGAGAGAGACCGTGTGTGTGTGTGTTGTGTGTATGTCTGTGTGTGTGTGTGTGTGTGTGTGTCTGTGTGTCAGGGCCTGGGGTGTGACAGAGGTGCCAAGGAAGACACAGGGAGCCAGGAGGGACTGACCCCCTTCCCTGCCTGGGTCAGCAGAACAGGCTGGGCAGCCCCCATAACACCATGTCTTTGACACTGTTACTCTCCACCTCAGAACCCTCAGCGCTGGGTCTTTCGCTCAGAAGAGAAAGGCTGACACAGCTCCTGTCAAGGCTGCAAGACACGCAGACACTTGAGTGCACACACACACCATCTGAACAGTCACCGCAGCACAGCTGATAGGAAGCAATCCTCACTCGGGACCCTGGGGCCTTCCACCCTGACCCTTCACCACCATTCTGGGAAGAGAGACACAGTCATCACCTCCACCACACAGGGGAGAAGGCCCAGGCTGCTTAGCCCAGGGCGCAAGGTCATGACTGAGTCCAGGCTGTCTCCGTGAACACACGTGAACAAGGTCATGACTGAGTCCAGGCTGTCTCCGTGAACACACACCGTCACAGGCACACAAGGAGATGCAGCTGTGTTCACGCACAAAAGACACGTGTCTCCCTGGATAGAGGAGTGTGGTGTGGCAACGGGCATGGGTCTGCATGCACAGGGTTGCCCTGAAGTGCACTTGAACCCTAGCTCCTTGCAAGGGCTGCCCTGCTGCCCCCCCCCCGGGGGGTGCCAACCACACGGAACATACAGCAGATGCTGCCAGACGCAGCACAGAGCTTTCTGGAGGGATGATTTGGGTTAGAGACACCGCGCTCAGCGGTCCCCCGGCGAAGTGAACGGCCAGGCCACCATGTCACCTCTGCACAGCTGACACTGCCCGTTCAGCCCCGGCTGTGCAAAGGGGGGTGCCAACCCCTCCGAGGGAGGCGGCTCCCGTGAATGAATGTCCGCTTGTGGGCTCGCCCAGCCTCTGCCCAGCATGCTACCCTGTTTCCCGGGAACGGGAGCCCACGTCCGCTCCAGCCTGCAGCTTCGCAGCCTGCTTCCCCGCAGACACAAGGCCCGCTCAGTTCAGGAGCGCTGGCCCGGCTGCCAAGCCCAGCGGAGGGAGGGAGAAGGCCTTGAAAAGTCACTTCATGAAAACCCCCCACCAACGGGGGCCAAGCACTGGGCTGGGGTGACTGAGTTTCCATTCAGTGCGTATCCCGCCCGGCCAGGGGCTCCGTGGGTCCCAGCCAGCCCTTGTCTCCCCCGCTGGGAGACCCGGGGAGTCGGAATTCACGGGGATGGCGGTGTGCAGCCCTTGGCAGCAAACAGCTCTGGCACCGGCCTGGAGGGTGGCAGCTTGCTGTGGTCAGCGGGCCAGCTCTGAAAGGCGTCCATTCATGGGGACTTTTGTGAGCCCAGAGCACCCCAGGCTGGGCCTCTGTCCTGGTCACCTGCAGTGGCTGAAAGGACCGGAGGTGACAGACGTGGCACTCGAACTCAGCCAAAGCCAGGCCCCATGAGCCCTGGCGTGTGAGAGAGCGAGAAACGGGCAGGGAAGTTGGAAATACCCTTCTCCCCGCCTCTCTCCTTCAGCACCCCCAGACCCGGGGAGAGGGGGCGAAGGGTAAGATGTCACCCACTGCAAGGACCTACTGTGTGCCAGATATTATGTATTCAGGCACATGGTGTGGGGAATAGAATGGGCTCAAGCCACGTGCAGCTTGTGCTCAAAATTCTCACGCTCTCTGGCTCCACACCTCCCTGCCATCCACAGCTGCGGAACTGGGTGAACTTCCTGTCTCTGTGCTGTTCTCTTAGCCTCTCCCTGAGTCCCAGTGAAGCACCATCTGGGAGCACCAAACTGTCCTTGGGGACCTGAATCTGACTGTTGGCTCCCATCGCCTACCGCCCAGAGCACTGCCTAGGAGATGAGGAGCGAGTGTGAAAGAGATTAAAAAGCAGGCTTGAGAAGGTTGTGGGGAGCAGATGAAGCACCTGCTTGTCTGGAAGGCACATGGGGAGCCATCCCGGGTGAAGGAAGCTGGATTCACACCAACCTCCTCCAGAAGCCCTGGGAGCTGGGGGTCATAGGGATCACAAGATCTTTTAGGACGAGATGCTAAACAGAGTTTGGCTGGGGATGGGGATGCAACAGGAAAATTTAAAAAAGGGAAAAAAGGAGAGTTGCTCTTCCTTTCAAGGTCATAAGCTTTCAAAAGTAACTGTTTTGATTCAAATCTCTTCACTTAACTCCATCCATCCATCCATCCATCCATCATCCATCCATCATCCACTCATTCATCTGTCCTTTCCTCCCTCTATCACCCACCAATGAGGTCGTCCATCCGTCCATCTGTCCGTCCGTCCATCCATCCGTCCATCCACTCATTCATCCATCCATCCTTCCCTTCCTCCATCATCCACCAATGCATCATCCATCCATCCATCCATCCATCCATCCATCCATCCATCCATCCATCCATCCATCCATCCATCCATCCATCTACCCTTCTTTCCCTCCATTACCCACCAATGCTTCCATCCATCCATCCACCCACCCACCCATCATCCCTCCATCATCCATCCATTTCTTTGCCTGCTCACCACCCAACCGGGAGACTTCTGCTGAATCAGCACTGTGTGACATTCATTGCAGAGTAAGGCTTGGGGAATCAGCCTGTCTACATCCTAATCTAGACTCTGCCATTTCTTGGCTGTGTGACACTGAGCAAATTACTTACATATCTGAGCCTCAGCGACCCATCCTGGAGAGAGGAAAAAATGCAGACGTCCACGTAAGTTACAAATGGGATCTTGTTCTCTAAAGTCCTCCTGGGCCAGTGACGTTACTGGGTAGGTGCTTACTAACTGGCAGATGTGACTAGATCACCTGTTCCCATGAAATCTTTGGAGCCAAAGCCTTGGGTTCTTCGCAGGATCCTGGGGCCCATCTCAGCTTCCTAGTCAATCCCATTCACTCCTGAGTTTCAGACCTGGATGACCAAGAAACTCACTCACCAATCAACTTCCTAACCAGATGCCGGGGTGGGAGGGGCTTATCAGGAGGATCTTGTGTGACATTTCAAGGACTCTTTCGACCTCAGATGGCGGGTTTCAACAGGGCCGAGAATCCAAACTGGGCTGTAGAAACTGGGCCAAAGGATGTGCCCATAATGACACCTCTCTAAGCCAGAGACAGCCTCAGTCAAGGGAAAAAAGATGCAAATTACAAAGACCTTCTTCCATGCCATCTTCTAAAAGTGAACAGAAAGAGCAGGCAGCTGCCAACATGTGCCCAACCCTCCTCCTTTGCAGCTAGAAAGAGTAACAGGTCAACTTTCAACATGCAATTTAATTCTATTTTGAAGTTTACTGGAAAGCAGAAAATAAGAAAGGCTGTGAGACAGGCCAGCAGTTTGAAGACAAGGAGGAAATCGAATCACACACATTAGAGCAAAGACTTTGGGAGGCCTAGTGGCTTGGGCTCCCAGACCTTGACAGTCCCTCAAGGCTCCCTGGTGCACGAGTGAATTAGCATCCATGTGTGTGATATCGACTTTGAGCCACAGTTACCTTCCTCGCTCCTTTTGTAGAGAGACAGATGGGGGTGGTTTCATGCTGAGAAAGAGCACCGACTGAAAAGACTCGATTGTTTTAGAAGTACTGATAGGTGAATGGTGTGTATAAAAAAGATGTTAGTTACAAATAACAGATTCAATAACAACAACAACAAAAGGATGGACACCAGGGAACTCATAGTGTCTTTGGACAACCAGCGTCAAATCTGGAGGTTCTCCTGCAGGAGATAAGGACCCAAGCGCACTGTCGGGCAGACTCTGCCACTGAGTCCACACTGTCTGTGCTACAAAACCTTGACCTCTGTGGCTATCTCAAAGCTAACACCTCCAGAGTCTGCCTTTCTTCTAGAGAACCAGCAGGCTTCTCATGGACTCTGCTTTCTTAGGAAATCCAGACATACTGACCCAAATGTGTCCTGGAACTGGATGCATGTAAAGAGAATACCTGGACACTCCTGAGCTATCAAGTGAGCAATAGCACTTTGATTCTCTGTTGCTTACCACCAGTGTCTTTGCAGACAGTTTCTAGAATATTCCATGAGTGTTTCTAGAACATTCCATGTGTATGTTCTAGTAATGAGTTACTCAGCAGGATAAAGAGTCTGGGCCTCAGGTTCCACCTGCCTAGTTGAACCAGGAATCTAGTCCTTAATGCCAACCAGGTGAACTTTGAGGAATCTGTTCAGTCCCTGCTCTAGAAAATGACTCCTACCCATGAGAACGTCACAGGCTAATTGTGAGGCCTATGCAAGATTATTTACAGCAAGCATTCAGCACAGCGCCTGTACCATAAGTCTGTGCAAAACTATTAATTGTAGTTGCTATTGTTGATGCGGATAATAAAAAAAATTAAAATAACAATATCATCACCCCCTTTGCCATGCTGGTTTCTTGAGACAGTGTTATTAAAATCAAGTGCTGTCTATTTAATGCAATTTGTTCCCCAATTAATTAATTATAGTATGTTCAAATTGAATTATGCCATCTCATTCTCCGAGGAACACTGACATCTCACCTTGGACTGCTCAAATACCCCACCAACAGAAAGTTGCTTAGAAGGCATCCCTGTCACTCACGGGAGGAAAGTTTATTATTTTCCAAAGAACTCTCTTAGCCATGAGGCTAATGTTGCTGCACTGAGGAAAAAAGTCACTTCTGAAGAACAGCCCCTGGTTGCCTCTGGGTTTGGGGGTCACTGCTCAAGGAGGTGACTTTTCTGATGTGTTTGATTCCTACCAGCTCTGGGGCCGGGCATGGTGGTGCATGCCTGTAATCCAAGCACTGGGAGGCTGAGGATTGCTTGAGTCCGTGCGATCGGGACTATCTTGGGCAATACAGTAAGACCTAATTTTGGGGAAAAAAAAAAGACTGGACAGCTGCTTCATCTGCATCCTGTGAGGACAGTCACGTGCCTGCCTGACTTTAACCCGAATAAGGGGCTTCAGACATGGCCCAAGAAAACCCCGGTGCCTGAAGGTGTCTTTGCAGAGCCAGGGGGGTCCATCTTAATGCTTGGATGGACAGGGTTAGTCCAGCTTCCAAATCATGAAACCCACTGTGGACGCAGCTGGCTTTTGTGGTGAGCAGGCTTATGGCGGAAGGATGTGTTCTTTCCACTGAACACTATTTTTAGGACACCCATCAAAGGTCTTGGGGTAGGTGGAAATGAGTAAAGGGGGTGATCTCCCCATGGTCTTATTTTCCATTTTTAGTTGGGCAGGTGTCCAGAGCCTCTTCATTCACACTTCTTGGCTGGAAGGGCACGATGAGATGACATGTAAGACTATTTCTCTGGGCCCCCAAATGCCCCCCACAAATGTTGTGCATGGGCCTTGGAGTTGAGGATCTATAACCCCATCAGGTGGACTTTTGCTCATACAGTCTCACCCAGCACTAGTCTAAGGAAACCATCTACATGGGAAGTTACATAAGGGGCAGCCCTGGGGGGTATGGAGGGCTTGCAGACATGTGAGATGGTCCCAGCAGGTGGCTGTGGGTGCAGACAGACAGACAGACACACACACACACACCAGGGTCCCAGCAGGTGGCTGTGGGTGTAGACACACACACACACACCAGGGACCCAGACAGAACTGGGCCTCAGACTTAACCCTGGACTCTGCCCCATCACCCAGCCTGAGTGAGAGGCCAGGATAAAACCCATGTAAACAGATTAAATGTCATGGCGACTGAATTCCAACCTTACAAATACCAATGACTTGGGAGGGGGTGGGGGTTCCTCACTTTGAGGTCAGCATTTCCTACAGGAGTAGGGGAAGGAGGAGACAGCCAGGCTTCCAGGAATTTAACTGATGAAATTCTTTTGATTCTAATGGAAATAGGCTGGTCTCACACTGCAGTCCTGGCCCTCCCAGTCCATCACCACCTGCTATGAGGGGCTACAGCCAGCTGGTGGGGTTCAGGGGGGTCTCCTGATGCCTCCTTCTCAGATATGGTTCAGCTCAGCTCCAGCTACCAGGCTGGCCTCACAGCCCTCCTGTTGGGAGGATAAAGAACCTGTCTAATCCCTTCTTTCAGTCCAGCCCAGGCTCACTATATTCAAACTCGCTCCATTAAGTAGCACAGGCTGAGCGTGGCTGGAGGGTGAATGCTGAGAGAGACACATACCCTCCTTTACCCCAAACTTATTGCTGCTCAGATCTCCACCAGGCAAAGCACACCCCACAGAGTAAGCCCCCTGAGAAGAGGCCAGACTGGAACCATAAAGGAGATGCTGGGCTTGGCTGCTAAATAATGGTTCCTCCTTTCAACTCAGACCATTTCAAAACACCCTTCTGATCTCAGTCACAATGCCACTTCCTCCAGGAAGACTTCTCTGGTTCCCCAGGTCCAGACCACCTGCTGCACTCTCTGGTTAGCCTCAGTGTGTGTGACTAGTGTTTCACCTCCAACCTGACACCCAGCAGGCACCCAGGCTTACAGACTTCAGAGAGGAATGTCCACTGTGGGCCTATCTGTGTCCCCTGGGATCTTACTCTTGCACTTCTGACAAGGAGACCCCACACACCTCTGTACCCTGGGGGCTCCCTAGCTGACTCCACATCTGCCCAGCACTCCACCAGGGGGGTAGTATGTGTGTGAGCAAGGAAAGAGGCTGTTGTGGGTTTTCTCAGCTCTGTCTTGCTCCTTGGCATCTAGCTATCACAGGGGCAATTACATTAACTCTGTTCCTTATTTTCACTCATTTTGACGCCCTGGCCATTGAAGGCCTCCCAGATGTGAGGACTGCGCCTCCCTAAGCCAGCAGTTCCTCAGAGACAGCCAAGCCGAGCTGGTCAAGCACAGCTGTCACTTACACACCAGCCACCAGTGACCCTCCAATAGCCTCAAAAGAGCATCATTTCCTTCAATGCTGAAAAAAAAAATCCAGATGGTAGAGAATGACCTTATTCCAGGAAGCAGTTTCATTAGACATCATTTCACTGAAGTGACTTTCAGTGAGGATAGACTGTACTTGGGAACCTTTGCCCCCAACTATCATCTTCACCAGCTGTTTCCAGCCCCCCAGGACCTCCCATAGGTCAACCACAGGCAGCCCTGCAGCCTGAGCTATCGCCCATCCACCTTGCCATCCTGTCCCTCAGGAACTGCAGTGAAGGCTCCTTCCTGGACCTCGTCCTGCGTTCTGCTCTCTGACCAAACCAGTTGCTCCTTGGGGGCCCTGTGTGGCCAGCGCGCCTCTCGTTTCCAGGGGAACGGTAAGAAACAGGAAACTTCTCAGAACGGAATTGGGCTCTCCCTGCCGTCACCAGTCACATTCACCAACCCAAAGCTGGGTACAGAATACCAAGTGGGTGGATCCCCTTATGAGTGTCCTGTCTCCCCAACCCCCACCCCACCCCTTTTGACTAATCGGTTTTGACTGCAACCGCAGGAACACGCCACTCATGAGATGAGAAGCAAGAAGAACATTTCTGCAAAGTGAGAGGGAAAAAAAACAAATAGAGGGGTTGGCAGGTGGTTGCTGTCACTTGGAAAGTCAACTCGTGACCAAGTCAAGATTGAAGTTCATTTTGGTCCTTTCACAAGGCCCAGGGCTGCACTTTTACAGGTTAGGGGCAACTTTATGGGTAGCTGGCACCTCTGGAGGCATGAGTTGCAGACTCAGGGTTTTTTTTGTTTGTTTCTCAGTGTTAGAGTATATATTTTATGGGGGGGGGGCAGGGAAAGAGTGTCAATTAAATCTTTTAAAATTTAATATCCCTAACAACCTTATAGATTACATGGCAATTGCACATTATAAGCTTATTCTATTTTTTCTTTTTTTTATTGATTGCACACACACACACACACACACACACAAATACATTACCTCATTGTCTACCCCAAGGTTCTCCCATCACCTTGTCACCCATGAACCAACTTTATCTCTTGTGTCCTCTCCCTCCCCAGATTTTATTCTCCTCCCCTTCTCTTGCTTTATGCTTTAATTCTGTTGGCAGTTTTTAATTTGGTGGGAGTTCAAACTGGTCCAGCCACTATGGAAGGCTGTGTGGAGGACCCTCAAGGTACTGGAAACGGAGCTACCATTCAACCCATCAATCCCACTCTTTGGAATCTACCCAAAGGATACAAAAACACTAATGCAAAAAGACACGTGTAACCGGATGTTTATCACAGCACTATTTACAATAGCCAGGATATGGAAACAACCCAAATGCCCCCCAAACTGATGAATGGCTAAAAAAAGATGTGGTATATCTACACAATGGAATATTATTCATCAATCAAAGAAGACAAACAAGTCCTTCACAGCAACATGGTTGGAGCAAGAAGGAATCATGTCAGCAGAAATAAGCCAGGAAGAAAAAGAGAAACGGGATGGTCTCACTTATATGAGAGATATAGGGAGAACAAACAAGCAAGTGGACAAGAAAAAAATGCAGCCTCAGTTTTGACTGAGGAGGATAGAGAAGCATTTGGCAAAGAGGTGCCAGGTGGCTGCTCCGGCCATTTCAAGAGAAAAGACAAAAGGACTAGGGGAAGCCTTTCTCTTAGTTTATCCTCACAGAGTTTCCTGTGGTAAATAGTATCCCACTTTGCAAGTGAGAAAACTAAAGTGTGGAGAGATTAGGAGCTGTGGCCTCATCCTGTAAGAGTGGGGGTTGGAAACCAGGAGGCAGCACCTAGTAAAGAGAATTTCACCCCACAGGGCCCCCCATGACCTGTCTGTCCATAAATAACTGAATCTCCACCTGTCAGTCCCTCCTCACTGCTAGTCCATTCAACAACAGGGCTCAGATATGGGATGGAATATATTCAAAGCAGCAAAACCTCACCTAACGGTTTACACTTTGGTCTTTGTCAGATTAAGGCTTTAGTTTGTAGGATCTGGGCTTAGTGAACACTGACAAAAACAAACAAGCAAACTGAACTTGTGTCTAGGGGAGAAACAAGTACACAAATCATATTTTGCATTCAAATTGTGAATGTCAGATTTATAGCCATAGACTCTGTACATTTAAATCTTTACAAGGCCATGGCTAATGTTAATTCTCAGGCAACAGAAATTTGCTCTGCCAACTTTTATGAGCAATAAAAATAATCATAATCTTAGCAACAACCGTTAGCAATCAATGTGTAAAGGACTTTTGAACTCACAAAGCAATTAAAAAAAAAAGAACAGGATGGCATCATTTCATTTTTAAACCCATCCTGGGATTGGCAGAACAGGTAAAATCATTTCCCCTTTGAAGTTGAAGAACGTGAGGCTCACAGTAGGTATCATCACCTGGTCAGGTTCACAGCTAGGACTTGGCAGAGACACGTGGCACAGCAAGTCTTGGGGACCATGACCCTCAGGCAAACCATGTCAAGGGGCTGGACAAACTCCCCTCAAGGAGGAGCTAATATGCAATATTGTTATTTGCAAAATTTGGTGCCATTCAAACCACAGCAACCAAAGTGCTTGCCTCATGATTCAAATTTCTCTTGGTTAAGAGTCCAAATGTTCCATTGAATGGGTGTCCTGTTACTTGTTACACCATATTTTTAAAGCAAGGCGCATGTTTAATAATGGCCCACAAGGGCCGGGCACGGTGGCTCGTGCCTGTAAGCTTCAGCCTATGAAGTGACCGGGCCTAGGGATCATGGTTCGAGTCCCACCTGGGGCCCGTAGCGAGACCTAGTTCCAAAAAAATAGCTGGGTGTGGTGGCGTGCGCCTGTAATCCCAACTACCTGGGAAGCTGAGGCTGGGGATTGCTTGAGTCTGTGGCACCCTGGGCAACGAGAGCCTGTGGTTCCACGGGCAAAAATAACGAGACCTAGTCTCAAAAAAAAAAATAATAATAATAATAATTAATAATGGCCCACAAGCTTGGTTTGGAAGTAAACTTCAACTGAAACATCAACTCACTCTGAATTTGTCTCCAATTCAACAACTGACTTTTTTTGGATTGACTTAGTAAAGTTCACTTCAGAATGAAACAGCAGGAGGGAGGTGAGTTGGTCCAAGCCACAAGGTCTTGTCTTGGGGCCCTCATCAAACATAAGCCACCCCGCATGTGAAGTCTCACAGATAGGCTCACGGCAACCTCCCCGCACAGCTGTGCCTGTGTTGGGGTCATTTCTACCGTGCAGGTTGACTGACCTTCTCAGAGCACCTTTCAGATCCAACTCCAGGATGCCACAAAGAATCCAGGGAAAATTAAGGATGAGACCTATGTAGGGTCCTGGGGGCTTAACAGATTCTAAAAGTAAAGGTCATTATGTGAGTAAGGGGCTGGCCTCAGACAGCTTTACTTTATCTTAGGTCACCCGGCAGATGCCCTGTGTAAGCTGCCCCCACTTCCCAAGGCTATCAGGAAATAGATTGAGAAAAACAGGATAACCTGTGATCAGATCACCTGGGGCCCTCTTGCTGGTAGCTGGCTGGTACTGTTGAACCTTGCAAAATAAAGTTTGCTTATGCGACTCTTTTAGTCTCGTTTTTTTCAGGAATTGTGGACCCTATCAACCTATAGTTTGATTTCGGTGCCTTTCCTTTTCCTTAGTCTTTGGATGGGAGGCAAAGGATAGAACATGAATAGGATAGTCCAGGATGGAACATTAATAGGAGGCTTGTGGAAAGCCTTCCCACGAAGGAATGCTAGACCATCTCTTCCAAAGATGGCTGCAACCCTATGGCCTGCCCCTTTCCTTTTCCACAAGGTGACCTTGCTACATACACCCCATCACTCCATCCCAACAGAGGTGGTGTCAATTTCTCCAGCCCCTAGAATCTGGGGGGAGGGGGTCTGGGGTTGTTATGAACAATAGAATATAACAGGAGTGATGTGTTCCTCCAGGCATAGCTCTCCACCTCCCAGCAGCCTCCACTTCCTGCCTCCCCCCCCCCCCCCCCCCCCCCCCCCCCCCCCCCCCCCCCCCCCCCCCCCCCCCGGAGGCCACTTCCTAAGAAGTGCCACCTCCCCTCCCTGAGACCATCATGCTGTGAGAAAAACCAAGCCACAGCAAGAGGCTGTGCAAGAGCAGAGGCCACCTGCAGAGCGAGGGAGGCCAAAGAGGACCCCTAGACACAGCCGAAGATGTCTTGGGGGCTAGTGGCCATTACAGGGACTTCCCAAATTCCCCCAATCATGAACAGAACAAAATGGCTGTTTCAGGCTCCGAGTTTCAGACTTTTTTTTTAACACTAATGAAGAACTGGTACATGCAATTTTTTTTTTTTCACTGAAACATAAGGCTCTTCCCATCTGAGGCTGCCAGAGAGTCTGTCTAGCTGAGGACTGCAGAGCGGGAGTAGACATTTCATCACCACGCACCACATCCTGCGTGGACAGGACCACACAACCCAGGGGTCCCTGTGGAGGTGACTCTGCCAGCCCACCAGCACCCCACATTGACTAGTGGTCTTGATTTGGGATCTTACCCCTTGGAAACCTGAGAGTATTAGGAAAAACTGGGATCACCATAGCCAACTGGATTAACCCTCCTGCCGACCTGGCTGGGTTCATCCACCCTACGTGGTCCTCTCACCCCTTTCCCCAAGCTGCAACCCCCAAATGGGAACCCTATCCCCTCCCTGCCCAGGGGGTCTCCCTGCTGAGGGATGCCATGTGAAACTGCCCAGCCCAAGACATAGCTCAACACTGGGCCACCCCCACCGAACCCTCGAGGGCAACCTGCCTGCTCCCTGTTGCCTTTGATGCCTGGCAGTTGGGTTCATGCAGAACCCATTAAGATGATGTTTTTTTTCCTCCCAGGCCCTTCTGTGAGGACTGAATACTGATAAGCCTCCAGCATGATGGTGCCTCCTCCGCCTACCTGCCCCCTGCCCTCCGGCTGGACAGGAGCTCTGGGGGAACAGTTCTGTGTGCTGTTCTCCCCTTACTTCACTCTCCTCGGCTCTTGTGCAAGAGTCAAAACTAATTACTGCCATTTTATGGGATAAGGAAAGGCTCCCCGGGTGGAAGCAGCAGTGCCCAGGAACAAAAACCACAAGTCTAAGAAGCAAGCCCTGCGGACAAAACCCCTGGGAATCCTCACGGTGGAAGCTGAAGCTGCCTTTGCCTCCCACGCAGGGGTCTGAAGTTTGACTAGCCTCAGTCCCAGAGATGTTTCAACATCCTTCTTCCTTTTCTTTCTCTGAGAAGGAATACGTGTCACTGGGCCCTTCAAAGTCAATAAGATTTGGGTTCAAACCCAGCCCTCTGCCACTCGCTTGCTGTGTGATTTCTGTGAATGGTTAAACTTCTCTGTGTCTCTTTCCTCGTGTATGAAATGGGGGTGATCATGTTTCCTAGCAAACTCGCTGCCACTGAACAGGATGAGGCCAGGTAGGCTAGAAACAGAGGCCAGCTAGGCACTCCACATGGTTCGTGGCTGAGGTTTTTTGAAAATTTCCAATAGCTACGTATTTACACTGATGTTTTTGAGAAGAAAGAGGGCTTCACTGGGACCACCCTTCTGTAGTTACGACAGCTGAAGGTTGAAGTTCAGCAAAAAGTGAGTGAATTTGAAGAAAAATATGAAGTCACTATTGGTGAGAAAAGAGGCAGCTGCTATGGAATGCTATGGAAACTGAGAAAAATCAAGACTGTGGCACCAATGTGGTCGCTATGGATACCCCCACCCAGCGCATAGTAGGCCCTGGAGAAGTGTGTGTTGACTCTCCTGCTGCCCTCCTACCAAAGCAGCCCTGAGCCTTATGATGGCATCAGTCTCCACCCAGAACTTGACCCCAGCCTCCTCAGGGCTTGGCCAAGTCTTAGGAACCAGAGGCGGAGTCCCAAAGCCTGTGGGGATATTCCTCCTTGGCAGGGTGACAAGGAGGAACAGTCCTGGCTTTGTAGGTCACGATTTCCCTTTAAGCGCCTCGTGAACAGCAGGTCTGGCCACCCCAAGAAAATGTTCTTCCAGGTTTGCAATTCCCCGCTCTTCACGCCATATGCTGCCCTTTCTCTGTGTAGTTAACTCCCTGCTGACAACGGATGAGAGTTAGACGCGTGGGGAAGGGCAGGGTGGTAGCCACAGAAGGTGGCTCGTTAGCATCGTCTGTGTATTTCAAGAGCCAAGACAAGACTTTTCTTGGCATTCATGACAGAAGATGTCAGGTCGCTCCCCTCCAAATGCCGGACTGTCCTAGAGAGTTGAAGCTACATCAGCTGGAGAGAAGGGCTTGCTTCTGCCAGGCCCACGGACTTCTATGGAACAGCATTAGTTTCAGTTCCCCAAACTGAAGTCCACATGTAAACGCGGTACATCCAAGTCCACATTTGAGAAAAAGCCCTTTGTTCATTGCTCACAACAACTCCGAGTTGCTGCTGTTCATTCAATCCACAGCTACCCCCCTACTAAAAGGATTCCATATACCCTGAGCATACAACCAGTGGTTGCCATATCTTTTGGCTGTTCCCTGCATACGGGTGCCTTTCCAGGTCCATCTCCATCCCCAGAAAGCTCCCATCCACCCATCAACCTGAGTTTGGAGGCCACGCCTCCTAAAAGTTGCTTCTGACTTCACCTGAGTCAGTGCCCTGCTAGGTGACATTACTCTGAGTTTGTCATGTTCTACCATGACCTGCTTCCAGGTTTGACAAAGATTTGCAGTGTTTGTTTCTCGTGTTCCAGACAAAACAATGAGCAACATAAGTGAGTGATAGATGTGTGGAGGATGAACAAATACAAGACTTCCCATCAGTGAAAGTCCCCGTTCACTTAATAAATACTCATAAAGTGCCTACTGTGTGCAAGATGCTAATGACACCACACGAAACAAGAAGGGAAGACATATCCCTGTCCACATGGGGATTACATTTTAGATACCAAGACAATGGTCAACATTATCATTTAGCTGGTTAAAGCTGCCTGTCTGGTAGATACAAGGAAACCAAATTATGTACAAATAAGCATGATTCTTTCTTTTTTTTTAATTTTTATTTTTGCATATTTTACAATAAAGCATGATTATTTCTGACAAGTGTTAGGGCAACAATACAACAAGGTAACTGCATACAGCAAGGCCAACTACGGTTAGTAAGTCAAATCCAGCCCACCAACTATTTTCATAAATAAAACTGAAACAGAGTCCGTGACTGTGTTTGCACAACTGTGATAGAGCTGAATAGCTGTAATAGGTAGCATAGGACCCATGTGCTGAAATGACTTACTATTCTGATTTCTTATAGGAAAAAAAAGAAAGGACTCTTGTAGAGTCCTGGCATGAAGAGTGATGGTGAGGAGGTCCTGAGGCTGGTCTTATTCTAGAGACAGAGAGAAGGCCAATATGGCATGATGGGAGGGACTGGCACAGAGGGGTGGCATGCACAGTGCAGGTGATATAGCCCTTACCATTCCTGGCAGGGGCTTCTTGCTAATGTTCATGAATAAAGCTGAAAGTCAGTGAGGTGTCTACATTTCAAGGGTCGTATCATTGCCATGTAAGCCAAGTAGGCTATGGCCCCCATCAGAGTAGTGAGAGAAGTCTAAAATACTGACAACATGGCTTGAGTTTTCCCCCCTCCAAAAACAAAACCCCCAGCTCTGCAATCTCCCCACCCCAACACTGCATTAAAGTTTCTTACAAATGCTCAGGCAAGATGCTTCTAGAACAGCTGAACCAGTGGGCCACACACCTAGCTCACCCACACTACTATTTTTACCTGAAAGACGCGCTGATTCTTTTCATACATGTGTGTTTTAAAAGAAATGTCAGTTCACCCTCAAATCACAGGTTTAATCCAACAGTTATAAATATGTCCTAGAAATATGATAAATACATTTTTTACAAAAATGTTCACCTGTCTACCACCTAAATACATCTCAGCTACATTCTGGGAAACAACTGTATACCTCATCAATGCAATTCACAACCAGTTCCTAAAATCCCCATAGTGGGAAGGGGGTTCTGTGGTACTTTCAGAGGAGGAAAGGGGAGGGTCATGGGGCAGGCGAGGTGTCAACATCCGAATGTGCCGTCAGACAGCTTAAACCTCACCCTGCTACTGACCAGCAGTGTTCTTTCGGCCAGGGCTGGCCCTGAGAGGCTTAGACAGGGAGTTGGGAAACCCAGCCCGGCTGCGGGCTGTTGGAGGATTAAGAGGTGCACCTGACCTGGCCCAGGATGGACTGGGTGCTCAACAAGGTGGCAGCAGCTATGATGACAAGCGCATCACCATGCACAGCTGTAATTATGATGATCTAAGTTCTTCTGTCCTCTCCAAAAGTGTTGACAGCATTTCTCACCCCCACGTGCCAACTGAGACGTGAGGTGCCCCCATCCCACGTACCCCCAGGGATTTGGGGAGCTCTGGGCAGAATGGTAGTTTTCCACTGGCTTGGCCAAACTAGGTCTCCTTTTTCTTGCTTCCCTTCTCTTTTTTGTTTCCAAAAGACTCCTGATTAACCATCGTTCTGAGGGGAGGAGGAAAGAAATTACAGCAAATGTTCCTTGCTCTGGTCCCTGCTGGGCATGGAGGCTGCTATTTCAGACTCAATCAGCTACCTGCGGGGTCAGTGGATGAAATTCCTTCCCACTGGGATCGGGAGGAAGTGACACCCTGAGAGGCAGCCCCCAGTGACCTGTGGCCTGAAAACCCCATCTTCTCAGGAGTCTCCGGGAACCTCAACCTTAACTAGGAAGGGAGCCCAATTTCTTTAAGGGACACCCCTCTCAGCAAAGCCGCACCTATGGTGGGCGCTGCAGGGAGAGGGCAGCGTGCATCCTCCGAAAGCAATTACATTCAAGTCGTGAGGCTCAAATACCATCCTTAACTGAAGATAATCCCAAATTCACTCTGAAGCCTCCTCTGCACCGGTAGATTTATGTCCCTAAGCGCTGAATGCAAGAAATCACTAAACGTCGTCTTTCTCCCCTTGCCTCAAAGTGAGCCAGGAGGCAGCCCAGGTCAGTGTTGGGTTAGCAAGGCCAGCAAGCTGACATATCCACTGGCCTGGGATGGTTCAGTCGCTGGCGAACAGGACGACACGCACGAGCCTGACTCTCCCAGGGCCAGTGCATCACGTAGGTCTTCCCATCCCTCCTGGCTTCCAGCACCCACTCCCATGCTGCAGGGTTGAGGGCAGAACAAACAAAACTGGGGTGCCTGGTCAACGTGACAATGGCGCATCACCCAGCGTGGGGACCCCAAGCATGGGACCAGCACAGCGGTGTACACCCATGATGGCAGTCCTTCTGGTTTCCCTTCTGGGGTCCCCCTGCCCCGTAACTACTCTCCCTAGATTTTCCCAACCTAACTAACCCCTGTGCTTTGACAAAGACATTCTTTTTTCCTAATTTCTGGAGGTCTGTGCTTATGGTCTTTAAAGACCAGTAACAAGCCACACCCATTTCCCAAACAATGAAGCCTCTTGCGCAAAGAACTCACCTGGCTCACTCTGCAAGCTCAGCAGGATGGCAGCTGGGACATCCATCTCTAGGACCAGGAGCCCCAAGCCTAAGTCCCATCAAAGTTCTCACTCTATTCTAAGAGGCAAGGTGCCAAGAAGACCTTGGGGAGTCTGGGACTCACGACTTAGATTTTTTTCTTGAGTATAGAAATATTGTACCCTCTATTTGAAAGTTGGCAGAGAATAGAACTTAAAAAGTTCTCATCCCAAGAAAAAGAATCCTTTTATCACTAGGTCCAGGTGTGAATGTCTGCAAGGATGATGGTCATTTATAACATATACTAACCTCAAGCTATGATGTCACACACTGGGAATAAGTCAACGACAGCTCCACGTCAAATGACCCAAAGTTTATGATGAGCGTGAAGTGGGGTAAGTAAAATGAGAGCACAGTAAACAATTAAAAACTAGTCATTAAATTTTTTAAAAAGAGGAAATGTTATGAATAATTGATACATCTAAGAATAATGAAATAAATTAATAAATGAAAAGTCGTGATTAGAGTGAGGTAGGGACGGAGGGAGGGTCAGGAAACCGTTCCAGGGGGCAGATGTTTCCAGTTTTGCAGGCCAAGCCCCCTCCTTCCCCTCCCTGCAGTCTGCACACCCCCCTGGCCTCAGACCAGATTGAAGTGAATGGGGGAGCTGTTCTAACAGGACTTTTTGAAAAACGAAAACAAATAGCTGGCCAGCTAGGGGTGTGGGTTTTATTTCGCTGACAGCAGATTGGGAGCCCCTTCCCAAAGGTAACATCTGGGGATACTGTGAAAATGAGTTTCTTCAGATCCTGTGAAAATGAGTTTCTTCAGATCCTGTGCATCCAGGGTCTGGGCCTCAGCTTGCCCAAGCACTTCCGGGTGATGTCAATCAGTTGGTCTGAGAGGACCACATTTTGAAGAGCACGGAGAGTTCATCCAAAAAAAGAGGAGGGGGAGCATGGGCTCAAAAGCCCACATTTAAGCCATGCTTAGCAGGACAGGGGTGAGAAAAGTCATTTATTTTCTCATCACCAAGGAATAGAGCGACACGATCTAAATCCACCTTCAGGTGGGGACTACCATGTCATGGTGATCAGGGAGGGAGTTAACTGTCACAAGCACAAAGCCAAATACTGCACGTTTTTTAAGCATAGCTGTGCATTTTCTAGAGGTGGTTAACGGCGACATACACCAATCAATGCAGGTAAATGAATCCAGGCACAGGCAGGCCACGGATGGTAAATCGCATTGTCCAGTGAAGATGCTAAATGAGCCAGAGTGTGATGCGGAACACTTTTTCAATAAAAGTGAGCCCGCTTTAGAAGGAGGTGGGCTGCAACTGGGGGCAGTGGGAGCAGCTGGCCGCAGTCTCTCTGAGCTGGAAATGGTGACACCAGGGTTGAGACTCCGCAGGGTGGGCGCTGGAGAGGGCCAGTCTCCCACAGACAGGTGTGCGTGCTGCATTCCCCAGGCAGCCATTTCTCCAAAGCGTCTTCACCATCCAGCTTGCGGTACGATCAAGAGGGAATGGTTCCCCTCCTCCCCTGATGGTGGGAATGTAAAAAGACGCAGCAGCCCTGCTGGAAAAGTTTGGCAACTTCTTCACACGTGAACTAGAAATTCACTACCTGACCTAGAAATTCCACTCCTGGAATCAACCCAAGAGAAAGGAAAACATGCCCATGCCAGGCTCCCACGCCCATGGCCACGGCGGCCACGTTCACAGGCTGGCGAATGGAAACAGCCCGGCCTGTGTCAGGCGAAGAAGGGGGCAGAAGATGCAGCCTGTCGCAATAGCGGGACACTCTGGCAAAGGCCAGCACACACACAGACCACAAGGACAATATGTCCAGTGAGAGCCCAGAGGCATAAAGCCCATTTCTTGGAAGTGCCCAGAAGGGGCACATCCACAGAGAGAGAAAGCAGGCGAGTAGCTAGCCAGGAGGCAGCAACGAGAGACCATGGAGAATTTTCCAGGGGCGGCGCAGTGTGGACTACAGGACAGTGATGACCCCATAATTCAACGAATGTTCTAGAACACCGTGCAGTGGCCCTCAGGGTGAGGCTTCCGGGCTTGACCTACTCTTCCAAGAGTGATCCCTACTGTGTCCTTCACTGCTTCACGTTCCACCCCCCAGTTCTGCAGATACTTGGGAACCTCACAATGGCAATAGACTAAAGACCCCAGGGTTTTCTGCCAGCTGAAGTCCTTTGCCCCGGGACGATGACCCCAGCCAGGGCAAAGGAGGGAGAACACACAGAGACCCCATTCTTGACTCTTAAAGCAAGGGCGACATTTATCTGTGGAAAGAGGATCGCTAGGCACAGCAGGGCGATGCCCACGAACATGCCTTCAAGACTCTCAGTTTCAGGCTCCACCACCACCCCAGGCCCCTATCTTTGGAAGGCCTCAATGTGGCTTGGAATCAAGCCACAGACAGGACTGATTCATCTGCTGTATTGGAGAAAAGCACAGAAAACTGCCCAGATTCAGAGTCAGATACAGGCCCC
The DNA here is from genome assembly GCA_004024945.1 of Uropsilus gracilis. Taxonomy (NCBI): domain Eukaryota; kingdom Metazoa; phylum Chordata; class Mammalia; order Eulipotyphla; family Talpidae; genus Uropsilus; species Uropsilus gracilis. The sequence goes on along the minus strand of PVHY01004385.1, from coordinate 30,057 downwards.
CCTCCCCATTCACACCACACACTCACACCCAAGATGGCATGTTTATGAGGTCAGCTATCACCCTGAGACTGACGCTTTGGGGGGGTCACATTACGAAGTCAAGAGCAATTCCCACGTGCCTGGACCAAACGAGCCGCTAGCTGGCGGCTGAGCCTTGGCCTCCCTCCAAAGGCCCCAGAGGATCTTATAAAATTCTGAGCTATTAGAACATCTCCCTCTTTGGAGGGACAGAACAATCCAAGTCATGGTGGGGGATGATACGTGTCTAGCTGATGGAAAAGCATAAGAAATCAGGAGGCAGGATGGGAAGGGTTGTCTAGAATGAGCCACAGTCTTGCTGCTTTCTTCCAATCCACTTCACTGCCCACAAGCAAGCTTGGTGCACTGGCTGGCTCAAAGTCACAGGCAGAGCTTGGGAAGCAGAGCCAGACTGGAGCTGGTCCACAGGCCCATGTGGCCGTGACCTTAGCCATGTGGGTGGTGGGCTCAGCGGCACTGACAGGTACAGAAGGGACTTGCCCAGGAGGCTACAGGGTGGGGAGGGTAGACCCTGGGGCCCAGCTCCAGTGATTGAATAGCATCCCCGTGTAGCCCAGAAGGTGTCTGGATCAGGAACACTAGCTTCACAGCCAGAGGCCTGATAATCTCATTCTGCCTTTTCATTGAGAAAGAAAATATCTAAGGTCCTGGAGAATACAGTAAAATCCTCAACTCCATCTTTTTTTCTTTTTTCCCTTTCTCCCCTTCTTTCCTTGTGGCGAGGCTGGATAAGCTTATCAAGAGCAGGCAAACTACATCTTAGCTCTGATCCTTTTGAGAAATCCATTTGGCACCTTTACCATTTCATTTGGCAGACTGAATTTCGGACATGTATTTATGGGGCTGGGTTGCCCTTAACCAAGGGTTGCATAAATTCCATTCCAGGATCCACTTTAGCGTGTTTGGGGTTTTCCAAGAGCTTTATTTAAGTGGACAGCCCTGAATGACCCGCTGTGGCTCAGAAACTCCCTCGCCTGCTGGAACCAACTAGTGCTGTTGTCTCCACCACCACCGTTGTCAAGTGTCACTTGAGGGAGAGTCCTCTTGCCACAGCACCGCACAGGGTGAGCCCAGCCTCAGGACTCTGTGATAGGCCTCGTCACCCTCTGGTGAGTTACGGGGTTCCCTTTTAGCCATCTTCCCACCCCCCACCTCCACCCAAGACTCCTCTTTCTAGCAACAGCTGGTGAAGGCTTGTCAAAAATACAATGCTTTTCTGTATTTCCTAAGCTTCCAACAAGGAAAGCATGCAACTTATCATGTCTGTAAAAAGGAAGAGAATTCTGGAGAAAAGTGAGCTGGGAGGAAAAATGAGGCATGATTTCTGGGTAAGGAGCCCTTACCCAGGTTGAACCCTGCACAAGGTCCCATGACAAGGGTTCAGGTTGAACCCTGCACAAGGACCCATGACAAGTGAGCTGGGAGGAAAAATGAGGCATGATTTCTGGGTAAGGAGCCCTTACCCAGGTTGAACCCTGCACAAGGACCCATGACAAGTGTGCGGGTGCACGGAGAGGGGAATGGGGCACAGGCCGTGCTAGCTCACAGCCCTCTTGGAGGGTGGAACCCAGCTCCCTCTCCCGCAGGGTCAGGTGGCCATGTGCCGACATCCCAAGATGCCTCTCAGCAGCTCAGGAGCCAGTGGGGGGTAGGCCACACTAGGGTGAGGTATCCATACCCCAAGACATGTCCTGGAAGGGCAGGCGCCTCAACTTTTCACAGAAAACAGCTGGAGAGTGGAAAGCAAAAAAGGCACTGTCACTCACTGCAGGAACCTGGGGGGCACCTGCCCCGGGCTTCTGGGAGTTCTAACACCAAGAGGGCACCCCACCCCCAGTCCTGAGCCTGGCCATACAGTGTCTGCCACTTAAGCCAGTTTTTTTTACAGACAACAGCTGCAGTGAAGGAAGAGTCCAGCTGACAGGGGCTGCTGGTAGCCTCGGAAGCCTGTCTTGGCCTGAAGGCGGCCACGAGTTTGCTGGAATCCAAGCTGGACCTCAGCACTTGGAAGGAGGCGAACTCCTCTGGAGGATAAAATGGAAACAAAATCTCCAGAGTCTTCATTGAGGTACTTGGTCAATATGACAAAGGTCCTACTAGGTGCCAGTTCCTACTAGGTGCTGGCTTCCAGTGGTGAGCTGCACAGAGCATGCCCTGCCCACAGGAGACTCCACTCTGGGGATAGACACGCTGAGAGTCAGTGTGGGGCCGGGAGAAGACAGGGCCACGTCCACAGCAGGGAGACAGCAGGGCCCCTCAGAGGAGACCAAGTGGAGGTCAACTGACAAAGTTTCCATGCTAGAAGTGAGGCGATGGAGGCCCAGAGAGGTGATGTGACCTGCCCAGGGTCACGCAGACAGGAAGAGACAGAGGGGTCAAAACCAAGGCTCCTTGGCTCCTGGGTTCACCCTGACTTTCAGGGAAGTTTGCTGGGGCTCCGGGCTGGGCACCACTGACCTTTAAGCATGGTAGTTGGCACACAGTAGGGGCTCCGTCCAGGTTGGCTGAATTGACTTTGATCATGCTATTTAAAGCGGCTGCAGTCCCTCTGAGCTTCTATGCTATGGGTTGGGAACGAGGTCACTCTATAAAAACGGTAAGCAGAAATTTACCCGGAGGAATTCCTTGGAGTTAGGAGTCCAGAAAGGATTCTATTCAAATGACCAGAGAGCTGAGACATGGCCTTAATATATTATGATTAAATGAGATGCTCTGAAGAGTTGCGTAAGTGCTCAGAAACACACTTTAAATCTCCACTGGCCTCTCCTCGTTGGAAAATTAGAGTCTCTGTTAAGCTCATAATACAGAAGCCTAGGGTTTTATATAACTTCTTGGCTCGCATGGGGAAATGAAGACTTGTTCCATTAACTTTCCAACATGTGTACTTCCCAGCAAGGACAGTTCTGGAGGGCCATTTGCCTGAGGCTTCTGGTGACAGCAGTGACACCAGGAGTGAGAGTGGACTATCTCAGGCCAGACCCTTGCTTGATAACCTATGGGTCACCATATAATCCTCACAAAGCCCTTCTGTAGTCAGACCATCTAGGGGGCCCATTTTACAGAAAAGAAAACTGAGGGAGACCAGCTTCAGAACTCGGGCTTGACAGAGGACTCAGTCTGCAAAGAACACTAAACATTGTATCAAGGAAAAACAGTCTAGCCACACCTGGCATCTCTATAGGAAGGCAAAAGCTGGAATCATCTGGGTCCAAGTCAGGAGGGAGCTGCCTGCGTCTCACTGTCCAGGCTTTCCCGGGTCCAGTCTCCCACACACATCCTTAGAAATGTACTTTCCACACCCAGAACCCTCTGCCACCAAGCATACTAGCCTCAGAGAAACCCAGGAAGGCAGCTGGGGAAAGAGCTCTTTCTCTCTGTTCTTTCTCTCTCACAGTAAGCCAGAGTGCACAATGTCACCCACAATGGCTTGGCATGCACGCTGGAGCATATCCCAACACCTGAAGTGTGACCTCTTGGAGTGTCACCTGGACAAACATCTCCAGGTCCAATAGGACTGACGCTGGCAGTGACAGCCTGCTTCATGGAGTAGCTGTCCAGATAAGGAGAAAATGAGCAAGCAAGAAGTAAGATCCCCTCTTTAACTACCTCTGTCCACACACCAGTTACAGAAAATTGTTCTTGGGGGTTGGAGGCACTCAGAAGAATGTGGGAACATACATTTAACCACTTTTAAAATACACTGTGGAATGCGTGGGACTCCAGCATCATCTCCTCAGGGTAAATCATGCTTTGCAGCACTGTCAGGGAAGGGACTGAACACTGGTGTCCACCAGATGCTGTGAGCCATTCCGGACCATTCACATTTTTGCACTAGTCAATCCCCTTAATAATGAGCTGGATTTAATGACTTAGATGGAAGGTACACAATATGGTGGAAATGTCTACATCCAACATCTGATTATAAAGACTTCAACTCAATCATAAACTCTCCCCCATGGGCTTTGCTGGGTCAATGATTTGAGAGAATCTAAGTGTCAGGTGGAAGCTGCCCTGTGTTGAGCCAGCAAGGAACTGAGACCCTCAGTCCAACAGCCTCTGGGAAGCCAGGCAAACAGGTGAGTGCGTGTGGATCTTTCCCAGTAGAGTCTTCAGATGAGACCACATCTCTGCCCATGAACTCCAATGTAGAATGAACGTTTATTATCTTTTCTGATTTAAGGACCACAGGATCATTTAAAAAGGCTTTAAAATATAATAGTTCAAGAGAGAGCTTGAACCAGGACACTCATCTAGGCCACCCCAGATCCCTGACTCGCAGAAGCCTGAGGTGATAAATGTTCTAAGTCACTAAGTTCAGGTGTCATCTGTTATGTGGTAACAGGTGACAGAATATGGTGCCATAAACAATCAGCCTGAATACCATTGCTAGAATGTGCCCTGAATGGTGGGAAATATGGTGAATGTCTTTGTGCTGATAAAGGCTGGGGTAGATAAGAAGAGCTCCAGAAACTGTAGTGCCAAAACTACATCACCACCAATCTGAAGGTGTTAAGTGAATGTGCAATGAGTTGGAGAAGACAGGACTGGACGCTAGCATTGGATCAATGACCATAAAAGATAAGGGACAAAAACTTTCCTGACTACAATTTTCAACATGGAAACAGTTGTCAAACGTCTACTGTTTATCACCTTATGGAGAAATGCTCACTTACACAAGCAAGCAGTAAATTGTAAACATCAGAATGACTGACTGAAGGTTCACCTCTGTATCAATAGCTACTTATATTTCAGTATTATTGCATTGCACGGCAGTTACTCTTTTGATCTTAATTACGTTGAAGAACATGGACTACAGATCTTAGAGACTCTACATCTGATTTCCAGTCCCACTTGTGCTCCCATGGCTGTGTGACCTTGGGGAAATAAAAGTGAAATCTGATTCCTCAACTGAAGAATCTGGATAATAAAAGATCCACATCAGTCATTTCAAGGGAAGCACCTGATGTGTTTCTATTCAAATGTACTTAGCATAGTATATGGCATACAGCCACCAGTACAGTATGAGCTTCCTTGTGTAATATGCTTTTGGCTCTCTGTCATGATCTCTGGCAGGCTAGATATTTCTAATGGGTATGGGTCTCACCTTTTAGGGCCAAGGAAGTTTAAAGCAACAGATACTGATTGAGAAAAGTTAAGTGCTGACATTTTAACCAATGGTGTGAGCTCATGTCTTACCCTCACCTGGAAAATGGGATAACTGAATAAACTACTACAGTGTAGGGGCTGAATAGTGCCAGATCTACAGTAAATAGTAGTGTTAGAAATGTTATTAAAATGATAATATTAGTTTATTCTTATTACCATTATTTAACCCATAATTGTTATATTACATTATTACAACATAGAGGCTGATGGGACAAATTTAGCACACAGAAATGTTTTACCTGGTTCACACAGAATGCTATTACAAAAATAAATGAATTATTTGCCCACATATATATATAATGCATATTAGATATTACACTAAAAAAATTCAAATTCACATTTTTTTTTAAAACCTGAAAGTGTAGATATTGCTAGACTTGATTCTCTCATCAAATCCAGGCAGTTGGAACCATGGAGCCTCTACCCTTTAAAAAAAAGTACTTGTTCTCCCATTTAACACAGTCTTCACCAATCCCCATCATCCTACACCTGTCCAATACTTACCTATTGGGCTGGCCTTTAGGGTGTTTTTAACCTTTGATTTAATTCCTTAAAGACTTGCTTCCATTTGAAATTCTAGGACTTTTTTTTTTTTTTAAAAATCAAGTACTCTAAGTAGGGATGCAGAACAGATAATGAATAAGATAAAATCTTCCCTAAGGAAATCCTCAGCCACAATAAGTCCCAGATAATGGCTGAAGATAAAGATAGTCAGATCAAAGGAAGATAACGATCTCACTCTCTGCAATAACCCTCTACACATGACCCAAAAATGAGCTGCCAAAGTTTAAGTGTCAATTTATTTTTTTACTCTCCCTAGCCCATGTGATGATGAAGTCTATGTTCACTTGACTGAGGTACACAGAGATTTGGTCAAAAATTATGGAGAGAATGTTCGTAAGGGCCTTTCTGGATGAGATGCACATTTAAAGTGGTGGACTGAGTAGAGCAGATTGCCCTCCTGAATGTGGTGGAACTTGTTCAATCAGTTGAAGGCCAGACTAGAAAGAAGAGACCCTCCCCCAAGTATGGGAAGAGGGGGTATTCTCCCTGCCTGACAGTCTTCAAATTGGGTCACTGTTTTGTTCATGCCTTTAGACTCAAACTGGATCATTATTCTTGGTTCTTGAGTCTGCAGCCTCCAAACCAGAACTTGTACCTGCAGTTCTCCTGGTTCTCAGTCTTTAGACTCTGGTAAGAACAATTCTATCAGTAATTACATCAGTGCTTACAGACCGCAGGTCTTGGGGCTTCTCCCTAATAGTGTGAGCAAATACCTTATGATAACTATTTTTCTTTCTATCTACATCCTGCTGGTTGTTTTGCCAGAGACATCTGACACAAATACTATCTCTTTCCCCGATGGTAGAGAATTTAGAGTTGATGGCAGATCAGAATCAAAAACGATAGGATGCCCCACTCTTTCTGTGATTGTTGTTGAAACTGAGGAGGCTCAGCTCTGTGGAGGTGGTTCAATGGCTACAGGCTAACTGGATCTGCTTTTTAATTCATATGTTCCAATGGTCAACTAGGTGGAGGCTCCTGTTTTGGGGAAAAGAGTAGAGAGTCAGTCTGGGAATGCTGGGGAGAAGGCAGAGTATCTTTCTATAGGCTTCTGTCACTGTTTCCAATGCCCTCCCCCATCTCCTTCCAATCTCAACCCTGCACCTTAGAGGTTCTGCAAAGAAGAAAACAAGATTGTCCTATTCCAACCAACATGAGTGACTTCATGAGCTAGCTTCATCCAGAGTAAAGCAAGAGGGGCTTCATGGGAGATTGTCCTTTTCCTTTTCAGCTTTTCCCAATATTTCTCACTAGCATGTTACTTTAATCAGCAAATGAAAATTACTGATTCCTTCTGCCTCCAGGGGTGTAGCTGGGTATGCAGAGCCTGGGGGGTGTTGGAACCAGACAGACTGGCTGCAAATCCTGGCTCTTTTCCGTGACCTTCACTGAGGTCTGACATCCTCTGAAATATGGGTATGAAAATCACAGTTCCTGGCAGGTAAATGAGTTATCAGGGTTCTGCATAACCTTCTACCATTAGCCTGGATGATCGTACCTGTGGTGTTGTGTCTCCCCATGATTGCATATGCCCTGGCCCAATGAGTGCATGCATACATAAGTGAACACATCTGGGTCTGGAAGGTGAGGCTTAAAGGGCAGCAACATGCTAGGGGGAGGAGAGCTCAGGGAGACTCATGTGGCTGTTTTTCTGCCAGGTGTTTTCCCTGCTCACTATTGGAAATCCTGTGATGATAATGCCAAGGGCTCTGGCATTCCTCTTTAGCCACTAGAACTGATGTTGGACCCACATGGATCGGGATGGCTGCAAAACATTACCTACAGGGTTGCCAGGGTTAAAATTCAAGCAAAGGATTGAACATAGGCCTGGCAAATAGCAACTGTGCATCAACTGCTTGTTGCCACTATTATTGCTTTTGTAATAGTGATTTATTGTATATATAGATGGAATTATTAATAAAACAGAAGTCTATATTTTATAGTATTTATTGAGTGCCTGATACATGCCAGGCATTAGAAATATAGTAGTGAACACAATTAACCTCCTGAACCCATGAGTTCTGCCCTGTCTAGGGAAGGGTCAGGCAATCTATAAACACACACACAGAGACACACAGATACACAGACACACATGTTCACTGTCTCTCTCACTCCAAGTCATTACTGAAGCTGACAGTAGCAATTTTCATCAAGGGAACGAAGCAGATATAAATAAGATGCAATATTGACCAGGGGTGGATGTGAGGCTCACTTTTGCTCTTAGCATGGCACTCAGCACCTTAAAGATGCTCACAAAATACCCACTGAAATAGAGCGGATTGGCTTAGGTCCGTGACAAAAAGGTCTTGAAGAGCTAGGGCTGCAAAGCCATCAGTCACCCTCTCCCCTGTCAGAATCATCACTGAGCTTTCCCACCATACTCTGCCCTGGATGACTTCAAAAACCCTTAAACTTGTCCCCCCCCCCTTATCTTTTCCAGACTTTCCCTAATATCCATCACCCAAGGTCCCCAGAGGGAATCTTGATAACCCATCCTACGTTGAAATAACTTTAAATTTGCAGAAAAGCTGCAGATGGTCCAGAGTGTTCCGGGTGCTCTTAATACAGCTTCCCCTAACGGTCCAGACCTGACCATGGTCCAGGTACCCAAAGCAAGAAAGTAACATGGGTGCTAGGCCCTGCATGTGGACACTAAGTGTAGACTTTCTTTGGAGTTCAGTTTGTCCGTGAATGACCTTTCCTGTCCCATGATCCGATGCAGAAACTATTTTGTCATCACATCTAGAACACGGGATTCCTTCAAAGGTGGCCATTTCTCTACTTTCAACTCTCCAGTCATTTCCCAGACATTCAGAGCGAATCTGAAGTCCTCACCCTAGTTGCCTAGCTCCACACAAGTTCTCCCTGCTGACCTGCCTCGTCCTCACTCTCCCCCCTCGCCTGTGAGCCCAGGTGCTGGCCTACTGTCACTCCTTGCACTCCTCTATGTCCCAAATTAGCCCGGCAGTGTCTTCTTTCTGGAAAGCAATCCGTTCAGCTGTTCCCAGAGCTGGCACCACCTCACGTCTGGGCACACATGGGAATTTCACCTCCTTCCAAGACTCCCACAATCACTGACCCTAAACCAGCCTCCAAAGTGCCCCACCTCCCACCCCACCGCCCCAGCGCTCCTCTTATCACATACTTCTCTTTCATTTTTCAAGAGGCACTCGTTACTCCCTGGATTAATCTTCTTCACACAATGACAAGTATTCAATCTGCCTTTGCTAGAACATAGGGTCCCTGTCTGCCTTTCTCACCATTTCAAGTGTCCAGAACACTACCTGGCACATAGTAGGTGCTTGACAAATACGTGCAGGGCTACAGGCGAAAGGACTGCTGTCAGCTGTTCGGAGATGCATCCCCTCTACAGTACAGAGCCTGCACAAAGTAGGTGCTCAATAAATATCTCCTCAACTAATAAATGCAGGTTCCTGATCTCTTCCAGAAACTTAGCAGGGTCCCTAGCACACTCACTGGACTTTGATGGTGTGTCAACCATTTTCAAAGAAAGAGGTGGCCATTTACAGCCGGCAGCTAGAGGCCACTTTTCTGACCTCCAAGAGCTGCAGGACCTTGCTTGGGCACGCCCAAGCGCGGCTGTGTGAGGAGCTCAGCTCCTCCGCATCATGAGACACCGAGAGGCTCAGAAAGGCGGCTGATTAATACCCTCGCAGGGTCTATTGTCTGACTCCTGTCACCAGAGGAGAAACAGCTGTTTACAGTTTGTTTATTCATCTCCCTTTGGAGCCGCTGCGAGGAAACACAAACGCTCATTCTCCGGGGTACAATTCAGCAGTTGAAAGGAGCGAAGAAAACGGTGTTTATTTTTAACAGGATAAAGAGGGGGGACGCGCAGGAAGTTTGGACGCGAGCAGGGAGACGGCAGTGAGGAGGTGCTAAGCCTGCGGCGATGTCGTGCCCAGCGTCACCGCTGCGGAGAGGCTGGAGGGTCCACCCTGGCTCCTGACTGACCGTGTCACTTCGGGCCCAAGGGCTGCCCAGATGCGGCTCTGGGGGAGCTGAGAAACTGGACGAGTCCTTCAGGCTTGAAAGTGAGCAAGCCAGGGCCCACAGGGAACATACCCACCTGCTGAGATACGCAGGCGCCTGGCAGGGTCCTCCCCAGAAGGCCTTTGTCCACCCTGCTCAGGGGCATCGATGGACTCACCATGTGTCCTTGTGGATGTTAAGGTGACGGGAGCAGGGTGGGGATGGGGGGCGGGGGCTCATTTTGTTCATGGACACACTTCCAGTCTCAGAACGGTCCCTGCAGGAGCTCAGCATCCCAAAGCCACCTGGTTAGACAAGCATGTCACCATCACATTCGTGGCAGTATCACTGGGGCCCTGCAGTGCCTAGAGCATGGGCGCCCGGGCACGCAGGTCTCTCCACCGAAGGGGGCAGCCCCTCTCTGAACCCACCGTGGGGCCTTTAAAATGCACGTGTGGGCTGCGTGCATCTGTCCACACCCACCTGCCCTTCCTGCGGGGCTAAGGGAAAGAGAGTGGCTTTATTTTCTGCATTTATGCATCGCTTTACTCTTAGGTTAAAGCAGCAATTCCTTTAATCCTCACAGCAGCTTTTCAACTTGTGACCTGCGCCCGGGCCCATCTTACAGGTGGAACACTGAGGCAGAGGGAGGCCTTGGGTCTACTTCAAGCTCGAACAAGTAATGAGAGGTGGACCCAGGTCCAGCCCAGGTCCTTGGCTCAACAGACTTCATCCAGGAACACTGAACCCACCCCAAGTCCAGACCATCCTCCCCACTCACCCAGCCGCAGTTCATCCCTTTCCCAGGACAAGGGGAGCCAGCACTTCCCCCATGCCCAGAGGTCATGGCCAAGTTCTCCAAGCAGACACAGGGAGCCTCAGTGTCCCTGGGATTGGAGAAGGGAGCCTCCTCCCTGTCTCCTCCCTCCCTCCCTCCGAGAGCCCCGCAAATTGGAATCTCTGAAAATGGTTTTCACAACTCAGTTAGCGGCAATCAATTATTCACGACCTTGCTTCCCACAAACTCAAACACTGTCACTGTTAGCAAGATAACTTCTGGACTCTGCCCAACAGCCCTGCTCTAAGCTGTCAGGCGGCCCAGTGGTTTCCTCCCTTCCACAGAGACCACCCCCCACCTCCCCAACAGTCACCGACCATTACCCACCTAGAGGCTTGGAGGAGAGGTGGGCAGGAAAGACCCTTGGGGGCCCACATCCTGGGAGGGGCTGCGCCCACTGGGTGACTCACCTCGGTCTCTGGGGTATAAAGTCTGACCTCAGTTCAATCCAATGGAAAACAGGGCTCAGGAATTCCTGCCTCTCTGCCAGGCTCTGGGATGGAGCCGACGTGAGATTAGGAAACGCTTCAGGCTCTGCAAACACTGTGTTCTGCAAAAGCACAGCATGCGAGGGTCTCCCAGACATGCCAACGGCCTGCCAAGTTCATGGTGAAGAATGTTCGGGGCTTGGCAGGGATGGGGAAGCCATAAAGACCACTGTGAGCTGTCTTCCGCCCCCTAACTTGTGGCTGTCTCCCAAAATGTGTTCCAGTGTTCCAGGGGGAGAGGGATAACCCCACTCACCACATAAAGGAACCCTAGCTGGGCCTTCCCTGAAAGCCACAATCCTGCTAGGCCTCAGTTTCCGCATCTGTAAATGGGAAAGTAAGAAGGTCCACCCCAAGTGCTGCGGTCAGCTGAGAAAACGGCATGTGCAAAACTGCTCAAATACTCAAACCTGGTTGCGCACAGAAGCCACATGGCTTCCTGACTTCGTGCTAAGACCCTGTCACTCCACTGATTTATTACCAGGCAGTGGGCTACATGAGGAGACACTAAGGAAATGCACAGATCAGCTGTAAAATCCATCCCAGGATCAGAAATACTATTTATAATGTTAAGATGAAGTCCGTCACTACCATTGTCATTATCACAGTGATTATATTAAACTTAGTGAGAAATCAGGCACAGAGAGGCTATGTGACTCATTCAAGGCCACACAGCCACTCCCAGCTGAGCTGGGAATGGGATCCCTCCCCACATCAGCACTCTAGGGCGGGAAGGAGGGGAAGCAGCAAAGTCGACTGGGCCACTCCCCAGGCTCCAATTCTTCTTCCTCCTCCTTCTTCCCCAAGTTTAAAGGAATAATTTGAAGCGATCAAGCACTTGGAGTTTAACATGTGCCCAGGAATGAGGTGAAATGAACGACATAAGTCAACTCGTTTATCTTCCCCTCTGACGTAGGTCCCGCTGTCGTTCCCCCCCCTCCCCCGTTCATAGGGGAAGAAGCTAAGGCAGAGACATGGTTAACTCTCCTAAATTCTCACAGCTGGTGAGGGACAGAGCAGGACTCAAAAACAGAGGACTTATCATCAGAGCCCAGATGCAGACCTCTCCCTCGACTGTGTCCCCAATTGAGACAAACAGGGACAATGGGGGGGGGGGCAGAGAGGAGGTGGCATCAAAACCTCAGGCCATGCTTCCACAGATTCCACCCCAAGGGCAAAGGTCCCCATGCCTAGGATGAGCACAGCCCAGGCCTCCCCTCTGTGCTTGCCCACGGCAAGGGGCCTCCAAGCACACCATGCAGGCAGGCCGAGACTGTACCCCCATCCTGGGAAAGGATCCTGCCCACAGTGGCAGTTCTCTCTGCGGGCCTCAGCAAACGAGACTCCACGGGCAGGGGAAGAAGGACCCTAAAGTGGGCAGACACAGACTAGACACTCGCTACCTCCCAACTAGCAGGGGGAAAGGGACCTGGGCAGGGGCTAGGAGAGGGGAACCTCACAGTCCACCTCAGTCCAGGCAATGATGCTCAATCACATCATAAGGATGCAGCGTTCGGTGGTGGCTCAGATCCTGAGCCCTGAGCCCGCATGCCTGGGTTAGAATCCAGATCCGCCTCTCAGCAGCTGAGCAGCCCTGGAAGAGTTGTTTCCCTCTCTGTGGCCCGTTTCCTCTACCCACAAAGCAGTGACCTCCTCACAGGGTATCGGAAGCATTAAACCAGAAGATTTGGCTCCTGGTAAGCGCTTAGCAAATGGTGGCTGCTACTATCCATTATGAGTAGTCAGTGCTTCTGCTACCAATCATTAACAGCCTCATCAATAGGCCTCTGCATGGGAACTAAGAACACAAAGTGAACCCCAAGGGGCTGTCAATGTCAAGAGCTGACACGAATCAAGACACATGGTCCTGCATTCCAAGAACCCTTTGGCCTTTGGAGTTTCAAGAGCCTCAAGAACTTGGAAGTGTTCGCTTTTAGAGCACTGTCTCCACTGGTCTTTTAGGCAATTTCTGAAGGAAGCAAAGACATGTCTTGAGCAATGACTGGGTACCAGGCACCGTGCTATCCATCAGGGTCCCCTGAGGGCATCCGTGGGGGATCCAGCTGGACTGGCAACGGGGACCATCCTTGAGCTCATCTGAGAGCACCAGGCAAAAGGGAGGAGGCCCTTTTCTGCACATGGTCACAGCAGCATGGCCACCCCTACAGGGGAACAGGAGGGGGGGGGCTGGTCATTCCTGCAGCCGGTGCAGCTCACAGCTGGAAGGAGCACTGACATGTGCCACCAGGGCACAGGAGTCACAGAAGACCTAAACTTGTATAACACAGGGACCCTGAAATCCCACAGGCTCCATGAAAGACGAGGAAACTGAGGTGCTAAGAGGCTGTCCAAGCCACAGCGAGTGAGGTGTGAGCAAGCACTGGTCCTTCCAAGACCTGTGAGACCAGGTCTCTCTGGCCTTCCTTGAGATTGTAACTGACCCCACCCAGCCCGCACCCCAGACAGGCACAGAGGCAGACCAAGGCTGGTGGGTCCCTCTCTCTGTCATTCCTCTAGGCTGGCACCTCCAGGTTGGGTTGGTGCAGCACAGAACTATCTAAGGTGAACTTGATATGGAGATGAAGGGAGAGAAAAGTTGGGGTGGGGGAGACCACTCCTGAGGCTCAGGTGGGGTTCCGGAAAGCCCCAGCAAAGCAGGGGTGCTTCCTGCAGGCAGTGGGGTGGTGGTCATGGCAGAGCAGCTCTGGGATGGCTCTTGGAGCAAAGATGGTTCTGAACCACCTACAGTGAACGTCTTCACCTTGACTGGCACCTCCTCCAAAAAGCCCGCCTGCTGGCCCTTACTGTAGTCTCCTCCAGAAAGAGCTACAGGTGACCTATCGTGTCTACTGCTCCCTTCTCAGCTCATGGCACCATGTGCACAAAGTAGGCACACAGTAGACATACAGTAAACACACAGTAGGCCCTTGGCAGTATTTGCTGAATGAAGATGTGCCATTGAGTAAGCTGGTTCATCTATACAGCAATATTCATGTGAGGCTCCTAGCCCACAGTAGATTATCAGCGGGTTTTGCGGGGATAACATCAAAGCCAACCTCCAACCAAGTGGGTCAGCATGGAGTTTCTGCCAGAGAGTGGCTCTGGGCTTAGGAAGACAGGAGGAAGCAGTGTGCCTGTGGCCCTCAGTCCTGACCCCAATGGGTAACTCAAGAACAAGGAGAACCTGACTCCAAAAGACCCAGGAAAGCAGTAAGTTTGGGGTCAAAGCTGATCAGGAAGCTTCAAGAGGGTGAACTCTGCAAAACAGGACAAGGCTCTACCAGCCTTACTCTTACAGGCAAGAGGAAGTTGGTCAGTAGAGGAAAATACACACCGTTGATTCTGCCTTGATGTGGGCAGGCTAAGGGATAACTTCCTCTGACCCACCCCACCCAAATAACATGAAACATCAGAGACTCCTCCCGCTACCCACAGCTTCCTTTAATCAACAGTCGTAACAGAGGCATTGAGCAACCATTGGGAGTTAGGAACTTGTAGCTTCTTAACAGACTAACCCTCAGAGAAATGACTAGCACCTTGTGCTGTTGAGATGTGAGGCTCTCGCAGAGAATGCTGCAGTGTCTGTGTCCTGTTTCCATCAGCACACACACACACACACACACACACACACACACACACATATATATATTCTACTGTTTCATTTATCCTCAGTGACTTTGATGGCTAAAAATGGGACTCAAAACAAATAGTATTTAATCATTTCATATTTAATGTCAGAAGCTAAATGCTTTTTGAAAAGGCTATTCATTTTCCTCTGCATACAGTTTTAGCCGTATCCCCTAGTTAAGATGTTTTCACTTTAATTACACACCATATCATCTGAATTCCAGGTTTTATTTGTTGAGGGTGAGGGAGTTATTTATAAGATTAAATTCTAAGTGACTGTCTTTCAAAGACAATTTTTCACAGTATCTTATTGTTCTAGAAATGAGCTCTGGAAGATTTTCACTTTTGAAATCTACTTGGGCTTATTTTTGAGACTAATTAATTATTCATTGTAATTATGGTAGCCTAGAATATGCAGAAAACAGTCTTTAAAAAGAAAAGGTAATCTCCCAGATAAGCTTATCCACACACACACAGGCACATATACACACACATTCTTGTAAAGAAGTTAAAAAAAATTACCAAATACATTTTTACTTTAAAAAAAAGTCAATATCCAGACAAAAAAAGTAAAGAAGCCATCAAAGGGGAGGTGTGGAGGTGTAGGATGGAGAAGAATGAAACTACCAGAATTTGAAGACACGGTTTCTCCAATCTAGAATAGAACTCCATGCCCAGGACACATACTACCAATGACACTGCAGTCCTGGCTACACTCAGACTAAAACTGAGGCTCCTAAGACTGAATCAAATATAATAGTACAGCGAGTCCTCACTTAACATCCTTCGTGGGATCTTGGAAACCCCAACTTGAAGCAAAACAAAATGTAAGGAAAGCAGATCCTCAAATAAAGTCAATTTGTGCACTGTTGGCTGAGATTTTTTTTTTTCTCATCCATGTTACAACAAAACCACATTGAATGAAATATCATATCAGGACATGCTGGACTTTTTAGCTGAGATGGGGTCTTGACACCACTAGCTCCTTCACCACGGAACCCAAAAGCATTACTTAAACAGCCGGTAGAGGTCCTTCCTTGCGACATTCCTTATGTTTACTCACTGCACAAGCTACAGCCAGGTTACAGGCCGCTAGAACAACCTGGACTTGACTCCCGGCAAGGTGGATAGAAAAGGAAGCAGGCGCAACTCTTTGACATGTTCCAGAAAAGTATTAAGTCATTTTGCAGCCAGTGCAGAACAAATGTCCAAGACAGGTGTATGCTAGAGTATCGTGATGGGCTCTTCCAAACCCTACCAGTGACTGTGTCTTCAAAAGTGGGACAGCAAATAGAAAAGGACCAGCGTGCAACAGGGACACAGGCTGGCACAGCTAAGTAATACTGACAAGGCACACTCAAGCAGGCCCGTAGAGGGAAGTCTGGGCACCAATGCTGTGAATACATACAACACATGCCATCTCTGGAGGGACATTTCAGCCCAGGGTTCCAATGTAAAGTGACACGTGCTACCGTAGGCGAGGGATCTTGCAGGGGATGCTCAGTTGTCTTCATCAGAACAGCGAGAGATAAACGGAAGTCAGTCAAAGCAGAAAGTGACATGAGACAACTTGCCTAGTTCTGCCAGGACTGTTTTGCTGCAAAAAGATAAGAGCCCTTTGGACAGTACGGCTGAGGTAAAAGAAATTAAATTATGGCACCGTTCCCAAATGCAACCAAAGCAGTTAGCATCAGGCAGGGGAAGTGCTAAGTGGGCCGAACAGAACTCCACTGATGAATGGTGGTTCCGCTGACCCTCTGTTTTGCAAGACTAATTACCTTTTTGAAAGCAAGTCTTGTTCCGGAGTTTCAATGCATCAAATACCAGCAAGCTTTATTCTCCCGCATGCAGGTCAGATGCACAAATTAAAATACACTTGTCAATTTACTCATTTGTTGAGAAAGTGGTTAAATCAATTCCTCTTCTCGGTATACATCCAACAAAAATGTTGACCAGATGTTTGTTTACCAAAAGGCAAAAACTTCCTAGCAGCTCTCCGTCGTGATAAAAAATGGGGTATTTCCAATGCCTACCTGCCTCCCCCCGCCCCCCCAGAACAGGTGTGTATAGTGTGATACATGAAGTACTACCCACTAAGGTGAATGAACAGTTATAAATACAGGAAATGTATAGACACAGGGTTGGTCAGCTGTTTTTGGACACATTCAAAGGAAAGGCTTATTAGGAAAGGGGGGAAGAAAGTGAGGCCCCTGTATAGTCACAGATGGGTAGGAGAGAAACCCTTTTTGTGGAAAGGGCCAGACAGTAATCTCCCGGGCTTTGCAGGTCCTGGATCTTTGTAGAGTCCACGGATGACCACAGCAGCTAGAGCCAGCGTCTCAATGAATGGACGGGGCCCGGTGCCAAGGATGTTTCATTCATGCACAATGCAATTTAAACTGTATGCACTTCTCATATGGTAGGAAATGCCATCCTCTTTTGAATTTTTTCTCCAACCATTTAAAAATGTGAGATTCATGCTCAGCTCACAGGTCAGAGGAAAACAGACACGGGGTGGGTTTTGATGGAGGGCTGCGGTGTGCCAGCTCCTGGTGTAATCTCACCGAAGCCAATCTCACATGGTGCTAATGAGTCACAGGCCAGGCATGACAAGGGACCGAATGAATGAGTCCAATTCTAAAAAGAGGCCAAAGTGAGAAGGGGGTCAGAGGTCATGACAAAAATTACCTTTGGAGGTGTGGGGACCAGGAGAGGAGAGAAAAGGACTGGGGGGGGAGGGTGGGGTCTGAATGCACTGTGCTCCCTACTGGGGTGCCAGGGACACTGGAGTGTGGACACTCGACTGAACTGTCCACTCATGATTTATGTGCTTTTCTGTAAGGTTCTTCAACTTCAAGCAGAATTTAGCAGGTTGTTCAAATCAATCAGCTTCAGAAAGAGAAGTGTAAAGAGAGTCACAGCCATCCAGTTACATTAGCCAGACTATTTCACAAGGGCCAGGTAACAGCCAATGCCTGTGTATTTAAGAACGAGGTAGATTCAGTCGCATCTGCTTGGAGGACAAGGTGCGTTTCACAGTGGAAGGGATGGTGCTCTTGTCTCCTTCAGGTCAGGTGGCTTCCCCGGGCAATCGTGGGAAAAGCTGCTCTTCACCCGATCACCAGTTCCTGCTCACCTGAAAACCTGCGTATCATTCGGTAACGCACACAGCATCTGGCACAACATGTGGCCTTCAACCTGCGCGGGAACCTATGCTGGACCCACATGGAGGAGAAAGGTCCAGCCTGGCTTCCGTTTTGACTCCAAGAGAAGATGCATTTAATTATTTTTCTCCCAGTCAGCAGCTGAGTCTCACTGAAATCTGCGCTTGTAATTATTGCTGCAATTATTATCTTAATACAAATCAGCAACTTATCAAAATATGATTCCACCAATGCCACCTCGCCGCTGCAGGATTACAGAATGAGGGGCGGAGGGCCCCATCCTCCAGGAGAGGCCGGGGTGGAGGCACACCCACCATCACCACTGGGTAGTAGCCCTAGAGGAGCCCAAGTTCACAGCCACCTGGCTGGTGTTCTCCCTCTGGAGTCAGAGACTCACACTCTGAATTTCACATCTCAGCCTTGGGGTACGTGCCCCCATTAGGGTTCAGGGGTTCCACCCACCCCACTGTGGGCAGCGCAAGTACTGGCAGGTTGCCCCAAGGGTCACTCCCCAAAGGGCTCTGTCAAATACTCCACGTGGGGCATGCCGTGTAGACACTCACAGTTTCCCTAGCCACACTGCCTGCCTTCAAAGGCTACGGCGATGGGTCTGGCTTCCCAGTTCCTTATTCTCTCTGTGCCTCAGTTTGCTCATGTGGCAAAGGCACCATCACAAGGTGATTGTAAAGCTTGAACAAGATAACTCACGGGACATGGCTCGCCTGGCAGATGTGAGCCTTCGGTGACTAATGAGGACGATCATTACTGTCACTGTACTGAGAGCTGTCCCTACCAACCCCAACAGCAGGGATGCATACGATGCCAGAGCTGGACTGTGGGTTTCCCTGGAGGATGGAATTAGGGGTCCCGTGCAAAGGACCTGCCACATCTTCTCTTGGGTGATGTCTCGTGATGACGTCTTTGGGCACAGAGGTGTGGATTTCAAGAATTTGGGAAAAAAAACTCCAAATTGGATTTTTACCTGAAATCACTGATTCTGAAATGCTGATTAGTATTAGTATAAAGAAAACGGTGCCATGACTCTTGTAGCTGCAGCCCAGCCCCAACCCAAATCAGTCGCTGGGTTTTCTAGCATCCACTTTCCCTGGCAGGTGATACCACCTGATCACTCTCATAAAGAGCTCATTTGCTCCTCATGATTTTCTTTTACCTGAAAAGGAAGCCCAGAGTGGACCTCTTAGCCTAAGAAGAGTTAATCCCCTAGTCCCTGCCCATCTGTGAACTGCCCAGCTTTCTCCTTAACAGCTCCCAGAGGTCACCTCCACCCCTTCTGCTCTGTCATCACCTAATCTTCTACACAGAGAAAAACAGACCTAGCCATTCAGAAACCATTCAACAGGTCTACGGAAAACCAGGCAATGAGTGTCTCTTACACCAGGAGTAGAATCTTCTGTATTGCCAAGTAGAGGCAAACACAGTTCCGTGCTTGTGTCTTTTGTAACAGCTGCCCCTTCTGAGTGGGGATAAAGGAGAGAGGGAGAAAGAAAGACAACGCACAGAGCTTAATTTCAAAGAGAACATGTGCAAAGCATGAACCTGCATTAAAAAATAAAGAGAAAACAGCCACCCGTGTGGGGGTGGAGGGTGGGGAGGAGCAGATTTCCCATCACATCCCTAATTAATAAAGCCCATTTCATAAGGAAAGAAGACAAATGGCAAGAACAGCTTTTGCACAGGCCCCAAGAAAGGATGCTGAGTGAGGTAACCACCGTATGCCTTGATCCATCTAATCTGGCTTTAATACTCTCCCTTAAATAATGTATACATTAGCTCTCCACTACCCGCAGCATTTGTTTATTTTATTATCATGAGTCTGGTTGAGTGCTAAGACATTGTGAAATTACCACGCGGTCCTTGGGCTCTGTTTTTATTGTTTCTCTCCTAGCTCATTAGGAAATGATGAGTTGTCTCCATTGCCCTTTGGAACGGCTGCTCAAGCTGTACGTTGGTTCTGTTCTCCCGGTTCTGAGCAGGAGGGTCTTGGTGGAGGGTTAAGTGAATGCAGTCATTCTGGGCCCAGTGGAGGACTCACTTATCACGGCTAATTTCACGCCCCACACGAGGGGGACTAGAGCACAAACAGCCCCCAAGAAGCGCATGCTCATTATGACTCCAAAAGAAGTAGCAGAAGCTTCTAGAAGGCTGAGCTGGGAACCCCAGAACTGCAGCAGCACCACAGCAGTCCCTCCCCCCGAAAGGTCTGACGGGGTCCACCACAGGACTCGCTCTGTAAGCCCAGAGAACAGTTCCTCCTAATGCCTAATTTCAGTCCTTTTCAATTTCACCTCAGAACAAAACCCCTCCAGAGCGGGTATCTTCAAGGCGGCTAACCCAACAGCCTCGAATCATCTCAACAGCTCTTCACTATCCAGCACCAGGCTGAGGTCAGGGTCAGGCTGTCTTGGCAGTTTAGCCAATGTAAATGCCACTTTATCAGAAGCCCAAGCTGTAAAAGCATGTTGTTCTGACTGGCTGGCTAGAGTTACCCCTTTTCCTGAACAGGTATTTAAAGAAATACAAGGCCACAAAAGTTCTTTTTAAATGTTCACCCCAGGAACAGGGGTGGGATGTCATTGGGATGTCCTAATTCTGGTGTGGGTGTGGGCTACTTGGGTGTGTTCAGTTTATGGAAATTCATAGAAATATATAATTAGTACATTGCAGTTAGAAACAAGCATCTAAATGAACGGACACAAAATTGAGGACTTGAATGAATACATTTTGTAGGATACGAATAGATCTTGTATAGATTCTGCAGATATGATGGATAGCATGACAGCTCATCACCATGAACCCAAGAGAAGCCGTAGAAGCATCTAGAAGGCTGGCCTGGGAGCCCCAGAAATGCAGCAGCACCGTAGCAGCCCCCCAAAATGTCTGCCAGGGTCCCCTGCAGGATTCTTGCCCAGTCTTGGCCTATCAGTATGGACACACACCCCACACTCAGGATCCCTGGGGTCAGCCTTGAGCTCTGGCAAAAAGTTTCCATCTCAAACCAGTTCTCTGCCAGGCACAGTGGCTTGTGCCTGTAATCTTCAGCCTGTGAAGCAGCTGGGGCTACAGATTGTGGTTCGAGTCCCGCTCAGGGCAACACAGTGAGACCTAGTTCCAAAAAAATAGCTGGGTGTGGTGGTGCGCACCTGTCATCCCAGCTATCTGGGAAGCTGAGGCTGGGGATAGCTTGAGTCTGTGGTACCCCGGGCAACGTGAGCCTGCGGTTCCATGGGCAAATAGCAAGATCTAGTCTCAAAAAAAAAAAAAAAAAAAAAAAAACAGCAACAAAAAACCAAACCAGTTCTCTACTGAAAATTAACCAAAGAAACACACCTCCAGGGCAAATTCCCAGCCAGGGCTGTTCACTGTGGCCCAGCATGCCCACCACCCTTTCTCTTTCTTTTGTTGATGGTGGGAGATCCTGCTGTGTCCACACTGTGAACTCCACAGGCGCAGGGGCACACCTGTCTCTCTCCCTTTCTGCACAGTGCCTGGCACACAGTGGCCCTCCACGGCCACCTCTTGACTTAACGGACAGGTGGAGCAGTGGGTGGCAAACCACCCGGGGATAACCCCAGTCTGTGGGCTCCTTGTCCCCCAGGGTTACAAGACCATGTGAAGCATCCGATGTCCTAACATTCTTCACTCCAAGGCTGAGGATACAGCCCCACTAAGAGTCCTGCAGAGTTTTCTGAGCCTCCAAGCACGTTCTCATCTGGTTATCAATTCAGGGCTTCCCAACTCATAGAGCATCATCTGATCGAAGTACCGAAAAGATGGAAATCACGGTTCAATCCTGATGCAGTTGGGACCGAGCCAAGGAATTCTGGCATGTTCCATTCGTTCTCCTGTGTCCCTCACCCCTGCCCTGACTATCAGTGTTGACAACACTCAAAAGATCCCAGGACAAATTACTGGGGAGCAAGGTTGTGTGGGGAGCATAGAAAGGTGAAGGCAGAGGATTCCAAATACGATCCGCATCCTGAAAAGGGGGAAACCAGTTTGGGAATTTGCAGATGGTACAACACTGTTTTTGTCGAGGGCACTGGGCTGCACAAGGCCCAACACGGGTCCTAATTTGCATATTCTGTGTACTTGGCATCAGCCAGGGAATGTCCAAGTGCCCGGGGAAGCGAAGGCAGCGGAGGGTAGCAAGGACCTTGAATAAACCCCATGCTGAAAGATATCGGGTTACCTCCTTCCAGCTCCTTCCAACAAACACGGAGATCTTCCAAATTCAACAGCCATAAGGAGACAGGCAGGAACCGCCCATGGGAGACACGATCTTGGGTGGGGCGGGGCACGGTCTTGGGCACCTGGAGGGGCTCAGGTCTGCCCCTGCTCCACTCGACCAGCTGAGACCCGCTGCTGCGACCTCTTGGGAGTTTTTAAGAGCATTTCCAAAACCCACGCTGTCGCTGCAGCCTATTCTAATCCTTACATTTTGGAGCCTTTTAATTTTAACACATCCCGTGGGCCACATAAAATCTGCCCGGGGGCCAGGAATTTGAGGGCCCCTCTTTGCAAACATCTGTCGCAGGCTGCACCTGGCAGGCAGGCAGGAGCGTGGGTCACCGATCAGAGCTGGCTCTGGCGGCTAAATGCCTCCAAGCTGCCAGCGTGGGAAGGGAGGACACGGAGACCCCAGGAGGTGAGGGGTGTGTCCTGGTCATGCAGACATCAATGGCAGAGCTGGGCTGTGAGCTCCTGATGTTGACATATAGCTCCCCACCCCTCACCTGACCCCTCCCCCCACCTAAACGTCACAGGAGAAGGGTCTGAGCTCAGGCCTTGTGTCTGGCAGTTTTGGGGTGTGGGAGATTTGAGAGCTCCCAGGCCCCAGCATCATGCTATTCGGGGTCTTGACCTGTGCACAGGGCACTGTTCTCTTGGGCCGAAGAGGCCACCGTGGGGAGCGGAGAGCCAGGGAAGATGTCAGAGGAAGCTCCTGGTAACCGAGCCCCAGTGGTAGAGCCCTCCCTGCTGCCCGGTGCCCGGTGCCCACTGCTTGCTGCTCGGGTGCGGGCATGTATGTGCTGCTTACGAAGGCACAAGTGCTAGAGGCGGCAGTGTGGCTGGGCGGGGGGATGGAAGGTGGATGGGGGGTGATGAAGACGGACATATGGAGAGATGGGCGGATGCTTGCATGGGGAAGCAGACAGGAGGGAGGGGAGAAAGTGGAGAGAAGAGACTAGGGGCTCCCCAACTCTGATCTGGAAAGAGCCTTTGGAATCACCATCCACGTTCAGTTCCTGCTATGGCCAATTCTCAGCTGTTTAGCTTTCATACGATTTATTGCTTTCGTTTTTATAAAACTAATCAATAAAATACAGATGATTCTAATAGCCCGTAACTTGCCGAAGGTTGCTGGAATTCAATTAACATCAGGCCTTTCTAGTGCGTCCAAGTCTCTGTACAATGCAAGGAAGAGAAACCCTCCCCCTGCTGCCTCCTCCTCCTAGACAGGGATTACCCATACAAGGTCTGTCCCCCTAGGGTACAGATGGACCTTGACACCAATCTCTCCGCCCCATAAGCTTCTTTGGGCTTAAACAATGGATCTCAAGGCCAGGATTAGACTGAAGGATTCCCAGGGAGGAGAGATGCTTGTCTTCATCAGCACAGCCACCTCATTTTGGATTAGGTGCTCAGATAAGCCAGCGGTCACCTGGCTGGGACAAACCTGGTCTGGGGCAGGACAAATCCATGTCATTGTCCTCAGAGGGTACTGAAGGGGGAGAGCCCCCCATCCCCATGCCCCAGAACACAAGTGGACTGCAGAGGACCTTAGCGTCCCACCCCTCCCCCATGTGCCTGGGCATCTGGGCTCCCAGTCCCAGGTACTAATTATGCCAGTCTCCCAGCTCGCTGTAGTGTAAAGAGGTCAAGGTGACACCTCCCACTCCATCTCTGGCACCTTCACTGTAACCTGTTAAGACTTGGGGTTCCAGTGGAGGAGGGGCCCTAACCACACAGCCAATGGGGCAGTGTCTGAAGCCATTCTGTGGGCAAACAGATAGTTTCCGTTGAGGAGGAAGGAAGTGCCCACGAGGACACCAGACTGCAGGTTCTTGGAGATACGCTACTACCTCACCCAGCTCTTGGGGGCCAGTCCAGGGCTCTTCCAGAGAGAACCCCGAGCAGTTAACAGGGTGAACTGAGCAGCAGGAAGCTGGCCAGTGATGAAGGAGGGGCTGTTGCACTGGCCAGGGAGCTTTGTCCAGGACCTTGTTCCACCTGCCTTGGGAGAGACCCAGAGCCCAGCCTCCCTCGGCCAACCTGGCCCTCTGCTCCAACTGCACCCTGCATGCTTTACAGAGGCTTAGTTTCCCTTCCAGACCCTAAAATCCCACCCTGGGTCTGGGCAGGGCTGTCCAATCAACTCCAAGCCTCTCCATAGATGAGTTCCCTGTGGCCTGGCTGGGGGCCTCCACAAAGCGCTTACAAAGTCCAAGGGGGAGAGTGGTCAAGGGCCTAGGCTGCATGGGTCCAGGGCAAGGCTCTGTCCCTCGAAGCCTGGACCCTGGAAGGTCGCAGAGCTCCCGGCACCTCTGCTTCCTCTCAGCACAAGGATGAGGAAAGTCAGTGTTTGTAAAATGCCCAGGACAGGATCTGGCCGGATTAGGAAACGTGGCTGTTGACTCCTGAAATCACACATCAACAGGCCCTTGAAACTGCAGCTTTCCAGCTAAATGACATTCGGGGAGACCAGAAGCTAAACGATATGAGCAGAACTCACGTTCCCCCAGCACACAACTTCCGGTCACAAAGGCATCACCAAACATCTAACTAAAGGTGCAAAACACATCGAATACGAAACCATCACTTGTATGCATTCATTGTTCTCCAACCTTTTACCCAGGGTGGTGGGGGTTGGGGTCTCTCACTGTGGCTCAGGGTCCAGGTGGGACCCATTCTGGATCTGATGCCCTTTTTCAGCTGGGTCATCACCCCCACCACACTTACCCCAACCGGGACACTGAGACGTCCCTGTGTAGAGCCTGACCTACACAGAGGTGGGGGTGAGGGGAGACCAGAGAACACCACACAGACGTGAGGGAAAGTGCCATCTGTGCCCAGACGGTGCCCCCAGCTAGAAGTTTTTTTTTTTTTCCTCATCAACACTGTAAGGAAAGGACTTAGTCGAAATAACACAACCCAAGGAACGCTGGAACGCAGGAGTTGATACAAACAGTAGCTGGTGCATCAGAACAGAGGCACTGTAATGACTGCTGCTATTACCCTCCCCTCTGGGTAACTACAGAGGGGTCTGTCTGGACGGCAGCTGTATCAGTGCCTTCTGTAGGGTTGGCACATTTTTAGGAATCTGCAATAAGAAGTGAGAAAAGTGGCATGACTTTCAGGAATGATTTGCTGTAATTACAGTTTTTTTTTTTTTTCAAGGAACAACTCAGATAGGAGTTCAGAAGTCCATACACCAGTTGGCCTGGGGCAGCCCTGGCTTAGATCCCCATTCTGCTGTACCCTGCCATTGTCATCTTAGTGATCAAGTCACTTCACCTCCCTCACCCTCAGTTTCCTCATCTATGAAATGGGGTTGGCAACAATCCTACCCCACAGAGTTGGGGCCAGTGCCTCAAACAGCAAGGAAATATTTGCAAAGCCCTGGATCTGCTGCCAGATTTCTCCAGCTGAGCCACACAAGAGAAGGAATTTCTAGTGAAGCCTATGGGTAGTTGATGCATGGTGCTCAAACCCTGCTCTGTGTGGGAAAGTGGATGATGGTGAAAACTTGCTTATGTTCAGACAGACAAAGAATGTCTTTCCAAGAATAGCAGCTCACCCGGAGCATTTCTCATGCACCAGGATCACCTGTGCCACCACATTCCATCCTCACACACAACCCCAAGAGGACACCCTGATCCACAAAGGAACAGTGAGAAGGACTTGCTCAAGATGTAGGGCAAAGGCTAAGAGCTGAGCCAGGAGGGGAGCCCAGAAAGTCAGCCCCATGGACACTGGACCAACGTCTCTTACAGTTGTCCTGAGGCCTGGCACAGATTTCCGGTGACTTTCACTTTTCCTGCTGTTCCCACTTCTTTTCCTCTGAACTTGGGTTTTGCAGGGTTGAGTTTGAAGTTACTTTTCTATTCCCCCCCCCGCCCCCGAAGCAGAACCTCTTTTATTTCTGGATGAGTCCGCAGCCACGGGAGCACACGAAGGGAGAGGGGGGGCAGAGTCACTGTAACTGACAAGCCTCATGACAGTATTAACCAAACGACAAGGACGCAGTCAGCCCTGAGCCTGCGCAGTCCAGCTGGGCTGGCCGTGTGCCCTCAGCCTCCCTCTACACCCATCTGGGGTCCTACATGATCATAAACAGGTCCAGGTGGGAGGATAAACCCTCATTACAGAGATACGCTGAAAGGCATTTTGTATATTTGCTCTCACTCAAGAAAAATTTCTATTAAGACCAAGGATCAAAGTTGGATAATCCCCAGCAAATAAGAGTGTATGCTGCAGCTTCCTATTTGCAAACCAGCAACAAGCACACTGCCACTCAACCTTCTGGAAGATCAAGAAAAAAAAAAATCACAAAGTATTAATAAGCTAGAGAGGCCTAAATTGTAAAAGGCTGCAAGGAAAATAAGTCTAAAACCTAGATGTCTAGGTATACAATAATCTCTACATTTATCTACTTTATTTAACACTTTCCAATACACGATCAAGCAGATGGCAACGTCTGCAGAAAGATAAATATTGTTCAATGATGCATATTTCTGTATACAAAGTGTAATGCTCTGCTCCAGCAAAATAAAACTCCATCGAGGGTGTGAAAAAAAAAAAAGAAAAGTGGCAGCATCAGTCAAATACCCTCTGTTCTCTCAGGTCTCAAAATATTTGGATGGCAAGAAAAGTTGCCCCCCCCCGGGGGGGGGGGAGCTGTGTGAGCACCAGAGGCAATGTGGAGACAGTGAACCAATTTTTCAAAGTCACCACCAATGCCTGAAAAAGTCCTGAGTTATCTGAACAATGTGAAGTATGAGGAATTTCTGCCGAAAAATCAACATTTCAAAGGGGTCAGATGTACAGAAACCCCATTCTACTGTAAGAGAGTATGTGCGTGTGTGTGTGTGTGTGTAAAGGCAATAAAAATCAGGGTTTTTAAATCAAGTCCAGTGAATAACAGCTTATCTACGGGCATGAGCCATAGATGTGAGAACTGCAAGAGGACCGTTGGTGGCCCAGGGAAGAAAATACACACATTAACACGCAGTTCTTTGATTTTTCTCAAAAAATCTACTTAGAAACTTGTCTTTTTTGGAAGCCCTCCCTATAGTTTCTGTCTCTTTGTAAGTGAGCCCATCTGTCTCCTGAATGCTGCTATGACGGCACAGCCCACAGCTTCCTGGAGAGCCCGCGGAAGGCTGAGCATCCCACTCAAAGAAGTCAGCAGCCGTCCACCCAATAATTCCAGCATGTCAGAGTTCTGAAAAAGGCCGAGGGGATGGAGGAGCGTGCAAGTCTCGTGGCTACCCATCTTGCCACCCCCATGCTCCCTCGGTCTGCTTGAGAAGCAGGGTGCTTCTATGGACTTACATGCACCCCCAAAAGTGCAGTCAGGCGCAGCTCCCCAAACACAAAAGGGGCAAGGGCAGAAGTTTGGGGGGGGTGGGCACAAGGGAGCAGTAAGTTCTGCTCTCTAGGCAGTGCCCGCCTGACCCTCTAGGGAACACCCATCCCGTCACCAGCAGACGCACTGTCCCCCTGCATGCAAACCCACAAGTGACCCCCCCCCCACATCCCCAGCCACGGAGCACAGTGACGAAGCATCATCTCCCAAGCATGTGCCTCACCAGCCTTTACGAGAACCATCTGGAAAATGACAGGGAATTTTTTTTGAATGCCCTGCTCCTGACGCTCCCTCCAAAGCATGGAGCTGGCAGCCCTGGCAGGACCTGCACATCCCCGCGGGTGGCAAGGGTCTCCAGCTCGCAAACCCAGCAAACCCACCCTCTCCCAGCGGCAACCCAAGCTCCCGAAACACCAGACTTTGGGAACAGTCTGCCCCCTTCTGGTCTCCTTGAGCTCCACGGAAGGGCAGGGGCTGGGTGGGTACCCTGGAAAAGCGCAGACCCCCCACCACCTCCCTCCAACATGTTTGTGCGGTGACTTCTGATGCTCCCTGGGCATAGGGGTCGATGGGGGGGGGGGAGTAAAGGAGAGAAGACAGATAGGCAGGTAGAATGAAATACAAATCCAGGGGAGAGGACAGTCAACAGGAGCTCACAGACAGTTACGGAGACGGGAGGGCAGGAAAAAAGACAAACCACGTTCACGTCTACGCTGAAAAGTGAAGAAATTCAGACCCTTGGAGGCGGCGCGACTGAACTTGCAGGCACAAGGCAGAGTTTTCGGAAAAGCACAGCCACCCCGCCGCTGGCACTGGCATTCCAAAAGGGCTGAAAGAGGAAAACTGGCCCCCACCCACCTTCCCAACGGCCAACCTCTGCGTGGCTGGGCTGGGAGGGAAGGAGTCAGACACTGAACTGAACACGCCAAGAGGGGGAGAGGATGGAACGGCCCAGGAAGAAAGCAGTAAGTCGGGCGCCTTCCTTCTCGCCCCTTATTTCAACAGGTGGCTTCTGTACCCAACGGCATCTCCTGGGGCCCAGGTAGACAGACCCCAGATGCAAAAGCCACGCTCTGCTTGTCCCCATTATCGGGCCGGCACTGCACATCCTGAATGCCCTCGCACCCCACATTGTAAGGGGGTTCCAAATCCAGAATGAACTTCCAATTGCACACTGCCCAGGTATCCTCGCTAGGTCAGGTGTTCAAAGGCAACGCTGGGGATATCTTTGTCATTTAATGAAAAGGGGGGGGGGTACAACACATCGAGAATGTTCCAACTCTCCATCAGGAATCCCTCCTCCCTGAAGAGGGACAAGACGGCTCCCTGCCACCCACGCAGTCCAGCAGCAACGTGAAAGGCCATCGCACATGGCACGGAGTCCTGGGCAACGCAGCCCAGAGGCACAAAGACCACACTCCGGATGGAGCCGGGCGGTGGACTCCAGAGAAGTTTAGCTGATCAGCAAACACCGGGCTATGTCCAAAGGCCGCCATCAGCGAGGGCTCCCACAGTGACAAAGGACAGAGACGCACATTGGGCGCCTGAGGCTCCCCGGTGTCCCTCGGATGCCCAGTGTCCCAGAGGCTCGCAGAAGCCCGCAGGCAAGTGGCAGGATGAAGCCACAGACAGACACAGGGTCCGTCACCACCGCCTGCAGCCAGACACTCACACCCAGCAGGCACCGGCCCAGACTTGGGGACTCCGACCCCCCCCCATGCTGCGTGCCCACTTAGCAGAGCACCCGCCCCAAGGGGTGCAAGTCATCTCCGGGAAGATGGGGGGCAGGGTAGGAAGACTCCCAGATGGGCCCTGAAGATGTCTGGAAGCAACTGTGTCAGAGCTTAGGCTGTGCACCCCGAAGGGGAGAGGAGGGAAACCCACAGGCGCCAACACGATGGCCCAGGCGACACAGCAAAGTCAGAGCGCCCAAGACAGCTCTCCAGGCAAGGCGACCCTGCCCTGCCCCGGCAGAGGGGCCGGGGCAAGGCTAGCGAGGAGCGGGCAGAGCCAGGCGCACACCAGAGCCCCGGACACAGGAGGCAGGGAGCACGCCAAGTGCGAGCCGGCGCCCAGGACCGAGTCTGGAGTCAGGACGCGGCCGGGAACTCGGGGTGCGGGTTCCAGACTCCCCGCCCGCAGGTGAAGCCCAGGAGGCGGCGAGCAGAGGGCTGAGCTCGGCAGAAAGCGGAGATGCCGCCTGCAGCCGCCGGGAGCCGCGCCGGGAGCGCCCAGCGACCACGCACGCACTCAGACGGCGAGCTAGGCTCCGACACCCACATGCACGGAGCAAGTCGGGGCGCCCAGCAAGAGTGACGGGGAGCAGAGAGCCCGCCGGGCGCGGGTAACCCCCAACGCGCCTCCGCCGGACAGAACTTCCCCACGCCCCCGGAGGGCCGTCCCCGGACTCGGGATGGGGCAGCCCGGGGCCCCCAGCCGGGGCGCGGACCCCACCCGCTGCCAGGGGGAGACAGGGGCGCCGGCAGGCAGACCGGCTCAAGGGCTGGGGGGCGCGCGTGGCCGGTGGGGGCCGCCTCTCCCCCCCCCCCCCCCCCCCCCCCCCCCCCC
>PVHY01004384.1:0-94785 GCA_004024945.1 Uropsilus gracilis | reverse complement strand
GAAATCACATTAGCAGAAACAAGTTAAAAAGATAAAGACAGACACCAAATGGTTACAACTTGGGGTGGGGGGGCGGGACAGAGGGGGAATGGTCAGGGAGGGTGGGGGGGTGAATCCCGGTATTACAAAGATATGAAATGTATATATATATAAACTATTTGATTATAAAAAAATTAAAAATAAATAAATAAAATATCACTTGCTTTTCAGATTTCACAAAATTTCTGCAAGGCCTCCAACCAGAAAAATAATCAACAGTATCCCCTGATTAAGATGCCAAGGGGAAAATCAGACAGACAGGTTTTCTTCATTTGCTTTAGTCTCATTCTCCATTAAACATGACTCTTTCCTTTTTCTCTACTTCAAGTGTCCACCTTTCATTATAATTACAGTTTTTTTACTCTGATCATAAAATGTTTTTTTTTAACTACAACTCTCAGTCCCAAATACCATGCAAGGTACCAGGAAAATAAGTTGTAGAGAACTCAACACATTAAGTACACAAAAAAATATATAGTCAAGTGTACAAACCAACAGTGTTAACAGCGAAATGTACAGTGTTTTTAAGGGTCACAGGATTAATTTGTTCTGTCACAGTAGACAGTGGTAGAGATAAATGGCTTGGAAAGATACTGCAAAAGAGTAAAAGTTTAGCTGTGTTTTGAAATACAAACATAAGACAGAAAATGTGTTGGGGCAAGGAGAAAAGCAGAAAGAAAAGTGGAGCTCTGAGTACATGAGGTGTACTTGAGAAATGGCAAAGTGGGAAATACTGCTTAGAGCTGAGGTTTATATTTGCTGAGTTATCTTACCTTTATGACATGCAGATATAGATACTGATGAAGAAGTTTGGACGTGGAAGACAAAAGATAGGGGTAACTGTCCAAATGATACTTAAAGTCAAAGGAAGAGATGAGATTCCCAGAGAGAAAGTGGCATGAGAGAAGTCCAATGACAGATCCCAATGGCCCCTTATAGGTTACATAAATTATCCAGGTAGCTACCCTTCTGAGTTTAGCCTTTATGGTCAGCACCTGTGATATTGCACCCTCCCCATAATTGTACATGCCTGGATCCAGTGGGTGTGAGCATATGTGAGTGGACTCACCTGGGCCTAGGAGGAAGCGATAAAAGGGCTGTATCACCCTGGGGAGGAGCGTATGGAAAGGAGAGCACCAAGAGGAGAGTGTGAAGAGAAAGCAAAGGAGAATTAGAACTTGAGAGAGAAGCTCAAGTGGCTGTTTCTTTGCTGCCTGTTTTACCCCCAATCATTATTGAAAATATGAAGATAATTCCAAGGGCTCTGACCTTCTTTAGCTGCTAAAACCGATAATGAACGTACCCAGGTTGGGATGGTTGCAAAACACTCCTGACTTTGCACTCTGAAATCATATTCCTTTGCTTTCTTTTCTGAGTGCAATGTATTCACTCCTGCCACAGGACCCTCGCACATGCACCCTTAGTCTGGAATGCTTCCCCATCCCCTTTTATCCAGTATAACTCAGTTCACTTATCTCAGCTTAAAGATTTATTCAAGTTGACTCCTGACACCCCTTCCTCAGAGCTTTGTACTTTTCATTCATGGGACATAATCAACATTGAAATTGAAATTATACGGTAACATGTATAATCATTTGTTTAGCTCCTGTTTTATGTTAAACCTGCCTGCTTTGTCCTCTATGTTCAGCACAAGATCTGCCACAGAGCAGGCTCTCAATGAATATTTCCTGAGTAAATGAAGAAGGAGCTTTGTTCAAGAGGAATCAGAAATTAGCTGTGTCCAGGGAGACAAAAGGGATAAGTACATCAGAAAGAAGGTAGTCAATAATAAAAAACCTACCCAGAAATAAGGCAGCAATAAGGCCTATGTCTATAAAATCTAGTGTGAATAATTAAATGTCTAATGGCAATAATTCAATCAGGTCAACTGCATAAGTCAAGTCCCTTCAATAAGGGCTTATTAACCACAAAATGAAGACCAAGTTGCCTAGCAGGCACCAGGCCATTTCTCAGCCTTTGCCTCCACTGACCTTTAACTCAAACCTGCTTGTTGGCCTGTTGCTAGATATTCTGACCTTGGATCACTTAGAATCTGACACTTTTGATCACTACCAATCTAGTTCCCCGGTTCTCTAACCTGCCAAGAACCACAAATATTTTTAAGTCAAGCTGAAACACCAGTTCCTTAACAAAATCAACCAAATCCTACACCACTCTGGAGATCATTCATCTGAAGTCTGAGAGCAGCCTAAGTCCAAGTGACTCATGAACATCACATACTTTTTAAATTTCTATGTATTTTATCTTCCCCAATTTATCGCAATGTTCCTTAAAAGTGGGAATTACATCTTATCGCTACTTTTACTTGAAAGCACTACAGCAATGATTTGCACACAAGCAACACTCATTTGCCTTTGCAGTAATCATGCCTAATCCAAAACTGACCTCCTGATCTTCCTCTCCAACACTATCCCATCTTGGCTAATGGCACCTACAATTCTGTAACGAGCTGGGTGCAGGGTTACAAGAAAGGATGAGTGAGAGAGATTAACACAGGTAGACTATGGGCTATCAGAAGCATAGCTGGTAGCAACTTTAAGGAATGTTACTAGGCCTTTAATAAGTTTAGGCAAGGGGGAAAAAGGTGGCTAAGAGAATGTTTTATGATTAACTAGGGAAGACTAATAGCTAAGGTGATAAAATTTGGGTAAAACATTAGTTTTTGTGAGATAATGGCAGGCAGGGGATTTACCCATACATTGTTAGTAACATTTAAGGCATGTTTTTTACGGTAAATATTGGGGGAATGGAGAAGCTGCTCTATGCTTTCTGGACATTTGTCATGTTAGTTTTGTCAGTGTTCTGAAGCCAAATAATAAAATGAAGTTTTCTTCATTTCACAGTCATGAGTCCTGTCCAGTCTCAGCTGGCAGTTCTGACAAAATTCCATTTCTTTTACACATTGGCCAAATAATTTGGGGTCTTTCTTGATGCTTCCTTCACTCTTACCTACTCCATCAGCAAGTCCTGTGGGTCCAACCTGAAAAATACACCAGAATCTGATCACTTCTTACCACCTCCACCACATCTGCCCTGATCCAAGCTTTTGTAATTGCTTGTTAGACAACTATTACTTCAATAGCCTTGCAATTAGTCTCCCTGGTCCCTTGCTGGGTTTCTTCAGTGTCCACAGAGTCCTTCAACCCACAGGGATCCTTTCAAAATTAAGTCAAATGATAATATTCCTTTGCTCCAATCTCCAATCTCCTCCCTTCTCACCTGGTAAAGCAAAAATTCGGACAATGTCCTACGAATTCCCTCTAAGTGTGGCCCCATATAGTCTTTTCATCTCACTGCTGACATCCTCTGTTCCCAGCAAGTAACTGTGGTCCAGAGTCACAAGACCCTTCACTATTCCATATGTACAAAGGCACAGCTCCATCTCAGGATTTTTAGACTTGCCAATCCCTGTCTGAAATGTCCCCTGTTCTTGTAGATTTGCAAGCTTCACTCCTCGCCACCTTCAGATGACCCAGTGAGGTTTCCCCTCAGATATTGAGTCAAGAGTCATGAGCTAATATTCAAAGTATCAACGCTATCATCCATCCCTTCTAAATGCATTTGCATAGCCCTTCCCACTATCTAGCATATATCTAGCAAAATAAGTAAGGATATATATTATCATTGCTTATATATATATCATATTCTAGCAAAATAAGTAATGATATATAGAACACTATGATATATATCATATCATATATATATCATATCATATATATAAATCATTACTTATTTTGCTTGATTTTTATCTGGTTGTCCACTACTGTATTGTTGGGGACCAATCAAATATACCATCAAGTCAACAGACATTTACCTGCTTTCTGAAATATAGTATTTAATATTTATCTTAAAGCTCGATCCACACATGTATGTGCTGTAAACACATCCTGTTTATAGACCAGGGCCATTCAGAGCCAAGGATGAAGGAAGGTAAAGACTACTAGCATCTGCTCCCAAATCAGCCTGGAGCTGGTTCAGGCACTTATCTGCCATCTGACCTTGGGAAAGGCATTGAATGTTTCTCGGCTTCAGTTTCCACTTTGGGAGAATACTTAGCCTCACCTAAATAAGGCATGTGTAAAATTAGCAGCACAATAGGAGCATAAGCTTCAACAAATGTTGAAAATCTGTGCGAGTTCCTTTCCTCCCCTTTATCCATTGAGGTAAACACTACTATTGCTTTCCTCCTTGTTGGCCACCTGGTATCATTCAATTGCCAAGAACATTTTTCAATCTAGTTCAATACAAAGGTTTGTATGCTCACCAAATTTTTTCATTAATGTTTACCAGATGATGTATTTAAAAAAAAAATAGAATCACTGCAAAGCCAAATAAAAGGAAAAATATGAATGATTCTTTCCTTAAGATGTTCAGTCCAGCTCTGAAAAGATAATGCCTGCTATCCAGAAGTTTATTCATTTATTTATTTGGGAAATGTAAATGACCTGAAGACAAATTCAATTATTAATGATAAGTTTCAAATAGTAATTTGGAGAAGAACCTTAAGTGAAAAAAAATCAAAAGGTACAAATGGAAAATTTCATATCAAATATCAGAATTATGTGTGTGAATAATCTAACAAAACATCAAATTCTTCCAGTAATTCAGTTAGTTTTGTCTATTTCTTATATAACCAGGAAATTTTTGGGTTTGAAAAATATATAAACTTTCTTTTATTTTGAAATAGTTACAAATTCACAGGAAATAGCAAAAAATAATTATATACACACATACAGCAGTCCTATGTATTCTTCATCTGGTTTTCTCCAACGGAACATACTGCTTAACTACAGAAAAACAGCAAGACATAAAATTTACTTTGATATACTCTACAGATTTTATTCTGATTTAATCAGTTTTAAATACACTCACTTCTTTCTGTGTGTATGTGGTCCTATGCATTTTTATTGTGGCAAATAACAAGTTTACAGAAAATTTTCAATCTTAACCATTTCAATCTTGACCATTTAGTACACTGTAGGCAACCACCCCAACCATCCATCTCTAAAACATTTCCATCTTACCAACTGAAGCTCTGTACCTATCATTAAATAATAAAACCTTATTCCACTCTCTTCCCATTATTTGGGAACTATCCTTCTACTTTCTGTCTCAACGAATTTGACTTCTCTGGGAACCTTAAATAATGGAATCATACAATATCTATCTTTTGTCTTTCTTATTTCACTTAGTTTAACAGCCTCAAGTTTCATCTGTGTTGTAGCATGTCACACTTCCTACCTTTACAAGGTTAAATTACATTGTATTTATAAAATATTTTACTCATTCCTTCATCTATACATCCATTCCAATGGAGATTTGGACTTATTTCCACCTTTTTTCTACTCTGAGTAACACTGCTCTGAACATGAGATATTTATTAGCATCCTGACTTGCAGTTCTTCTAGATAAGCAACCAGAAGTGGAATTGTACATTCTATGGTAATCATGTCTTTAATTTTTTGAGAAACCTCATTACTATTTTCCAAAGTAGCTGTACCAATTTATACTCCCACCAGCAATACACCAGTGTTCCAATGCTTAGCAACACTCATTATTTTCTGTTGATGATTTTTTTAATAGCTATCCTAGTAGGCATGAAGTTCTAATGGTTGGTTTTGATTTGCTTTTCCTGGTGATTACTAATGATAAGCAGTTTATTTTGTGTAACCAGTATTGCAATCAAGATAAAGAACTGCTTAATTACCACTGGGCTTCTTTGTGATAACCCCTTTATAAACACATTCTCCCATTCTGAATTCCTGGCAACCATTCCTTTGTTCTCTATTTCCATACTTTTGTTATCTTAAGAATGTTATACTAATAGAATACTTAACCTTTCAATATTTTTTTTTATTTGTCATGACTTCTTGGGGATTCACCTTACTGGTGCCTGTTTCAGCACATTCATGCATGGCTTAGAGACTTTTGGTCAATAACAGACCATACATGATGGGGTTCCAGGAGGCTGTGACCATCTGGCCTCAGTGCCTGGGAGGTTATGTTACCTAGATTTATATGTTAATGCTCTGTGTTGTTCATATAACAAAACCACATAATAACATGTTTTTTAGAATTTATACCTGACATTAAGCAATGTGTTACTCTAGTTTAGTCCTTTGTGTTGCTACATAATATTCCATGTATGGTTGTGCCACAACTGTTTAATCATTCATGTGTTAAAGGTAATCTGGGTAGCATTCATTTTTTTTACTATTCTGAATAAAACTGCTATGAATATGTGTGCAGAGGTTTATGTGTAAATGTAAGTTTTCAGCTTTGGGGGATATATACCCAATAGTGCAAATGCAGCCTTCTGAGATAAATATATTTTTAGTTGTATAAGAAACAGCCAAACTGATTTCTAGCAATATATCAGTGATCCAGTTTTTCTCTATTCACAGAAGCAGTTGGCATTATCACTATTAAGCCTCTGTAGAAAATGCTTTCTTATTTTAGAGTACAAGACTGAAGAACAAAATGATACTTACAAGTAAAAAAATTTTACAAGAAAAAAAACTTGGCAAAGATTTTCCACTAGAGAATTATAACATTCAAACTTGACTTAAAAGATAATAATAGATGCAAAATTTTTAGGAAAAATGTTTATGGATTTTCCAAACATAAATGAATAAAACAGTGTTCAGGACTAGGGCTCATGCTGATGGATAGCAGGAAGTAACATAATATGATCCACTTGAAAAAATTGTTAATGTATAAATAATAAGCCCAATCACAGATTGCATTAGTTTAAGCATCACTGACATTTTTCTTTCTAAATAAAGCTTTACTTAGCCATTCATAGTCTATATTATTTATACCCTTACTTCAGAGAAAAAGGAAGTATATTTAAAAATGAATATATTTTCACCACAGAACTTACATATTTTCCCCTCTGCCATTGTTACAAGAAAACATCCATGTCAAAACAATTTGACAGCAGATATAAACAATTCAATAAATATACAATGATGCCTCATGCCTGTTAATTCATGCTGTTAACCTTAGGATCAGAGTACATAAAATCTAAACATAAAGAGTAGGGGTGACTTTCAAAGGAATAAAGGACCCCTTACTTTATTTACAACCCCCACTATAACCAATAATTTCAGTATGACTAAATGGGATTTATTCCAGGGATCCAAGTTTCTTTCAACAAACACAAATCAATTAATGTCATTCATCACATCAACGAAAAGTAAAATAAAAGTCACAACATCACTTAATTGCTAAAATCCATTCAACAAGATTCAACACCCTTTTATAATAAAATTCATAATAATGAGAAACTAGATTTGACCCTCACATATATCAACTAAAATCTTTCAGAACCACAATGTGTCCCAGTCCAACAGCCACTGTACAGTCAAGTGCAAACCCTGCACCATAACTAGAGAAAACACAGACCATGCTCTATATTCAGTGGGTCAGTAGCTTCACTACTAGATGAAGAGAAACACATTTTGGAATGTGAAGAGAGAAGTCAGTCACTCTTAGGCCTGTACTACCCATAGAACAAGGACCATGCCACAACATCAGTCAAGAGATATGTTATCTAGATGCTAAATTCATTCCATGGAAACCAACACTGACCATGTTGTGGAAAACGATATTAATGGCCATAATGTGGAAAACATAATATAAAAATATCATCATACTTTAAGATACCAAGAGATAAATACACACACATACACACACACATATATTATACAAATCAGTATGGTAGCTTTTGGGTCTCTCCTTACTCATTACCAAAGCAACATCATTTAAAAGACAATAATAAGTAATATTTTAATGTTTATCTCCCAGGAAACAAAACATAGAATGTGAAAAATGAAACCAGAAGATGGAAAAAGGAAATCAATAAAATAAATGTCTATTGACAATTTATTATATGCTAAGCACTGCTGTTAGAATTGGAGTCACAATAGGGAGTGCAGGAGATAGTCTGGTTTTCCACCCAGCACGTGTCTCTCCTTCCTAATAAAACACTAATTTTGTTCTGGTATTTAGAACAAAGAAAGCACTCCCCCAGTGCTTTCCCCCAGGGAAAAGGTGGCCCCATCATTAGCTCTATAGATGGGCCTTACTGATTCTGGGCAATCCTATTCCCATCATCAACATTGTGGAACAAAGAGCCTGTGACTCTACCTGGGCAAAAGACCCACTATGAGTGCTTTCCTGGGGATGTCTAGGAAAGACCTTCCTCGATCTTCTGGAATGCCCAGTAAGTTCTCTCTTTTAGACAGTGTGTTGAGATAAGAGGGAACTGCTGCAGTCATATCTGCCTTGAGTGGTGGAGATTAAAGGCAACATTTTCATAGGAAAATGGAGCTGGAAATCTAGGTGATGTCCCGGTGAATTCTACACTAATCTCAGCTTCCATATTTATGTGTGTTAAATATCACTACTTTAACATCTTAAGTGGATGTTCTGTGCAAGCATCTGGATGTAACTCCTGAAGGGCTGACATAGTCTACAGTTTCAGAATTTATAACATTGGGGGGAATCATGTTCATTGATCCAATACTCAAAATTAGGCTCCTTAATTTTTTTTTAATTTTCTTATCAAATTTTATCAATTAATTTTAAGAGTACAACTTCATCCCCCCAATACAGACACATGCTTGATTCACCACCCACCCAAACTACAATGCTACTACTCTATTCCCCCCCCTCCTAATTATTTCCTCTTCCCTCCTCTCCTACTTCCCCTCTGGTAATCTATTAGGTAATCTTCATAAAGCCTAATAGTTATTTTACTGTTTTTAATTTTGAATGAAGGCAGAGATAGGGCAAGAGGTTAGAAGGGCTAATATCCTCAGGGAGAGTCATGTTTCATTTGTTAGCTAAAGCATTTAAATAAATAGTTTATAGGCAGCTATAGGAACTTGGTTCTTTATCACTTTCTGACACCCATCCAAGTTTCATCAATTTTCAAATTAAAAAAACATTTTAAACAGGATTTAGTTAGCAAAACAAACTCAGTTGATTAAAACAAACTCTAAAATATTACAAATAGTAATCTTACAAAATAATCAGTTAAATAACTACAATACATTCTTTTAATAATAACAATTCATAGTGATATGTGTTTTACATCAGTGAAGATAAACTGATATTTTTCACTTAAAGATACAATTTTGTAAGAGCAAACCCAAGATAATGATACGGCTTAATCTAAACATGAAGTTTCTCTAGAACAAATAACCTCCACTGGGTTAATTTAGTCATTCCCTTTAGTACATTTTTATTGAGCAGCTATGATATGCCAGATATTGTGTTAGCTCTTGGGGGTAAAATGAATCCTTCTTTCATAAAACATTGCCTTAAGAAATAGAGAAAAAAAAAACCTTACATATATATATATATATGAATTACATCATGATTAGCACTTCAACAGATTTTCCCATTTGGGAGATCTTACTTACCTTAGGATAAATGATAGATATTCAAAGTCCCTTAAAATAAATTCACTTTAAACAAAATAAAATTTTCACACTAAATTTAAAATACATATATAATTTATGTGCAGTCAACCCTTAAAACTGTATTCAATGTTCCACATCTCCTAGTATTCTTGTTTCTGTATGTGTCGCTCAGATTGAACCAGGTTAGTCTTGTGTGAAGTCCTGTGCAAGTGACTGTATGTGACCTCTGATGCTACATCATAAATAGGTTTATAGCTTCTATCTTGATCTCGTAGATTACTTTATTGCTCCACCACTTAAGCACCCTCATTAGAAAGACCAATGGGGAGCAATGGAAGACCCAGATCCAGTCATGTGAGTGAGTTCCAGCCTAGCCAGGTCTCTCCATGACTGCACCTTCAGCTTTTCTGTGACTGCACCCATGTAAGAAACCCAAGAAGGTCAAGCTCTTCCTAAATTCTAACAGAAACTATGAAAGATAATAAATGATTCCTTCAAAATACTAAACATAGATCTATCATATTATCTAGTAATTCTACACCTAGGAATCTCACCAAAGAATACAAAAACACTAATTCAAACAAATATATGCACTCTTTGTTTACCATACAACTGTTTACAATAGTAAAGTTATGGAAACAACCTAAGCGCCCAATGACAAATACAATGATTAAGATGCAACATGTATGCACAACGGAATACTACATAGCTGTGAAATAAAAATTAAAATTTGCAATTTTGGATAACACTTATAGAAATGGAGGGGATAATACTAAGTGAAATAAGTCAGAAGGAGAGAGGCAAACCCAAATGATTTCACTTATATGAAGAACATAAAGAAACCAAAAAAGGGAATAGACAAACCCTAGAAATCTGAATGTAGAATTGAAACTACCAGAGGAGGAGGGTGGGGAGAAAAAGCAGTTCAGTATTCTAAGATGGAGGATTATGGATGCTTTGGCAGTGAGTGTGATATGCCGAGGTGTAACCCTATAGTTCTAGGTCATATACAGTGTTGTAAACTACCATTACCCTAATTTTTAAAAATGCAATTTAAAAATAAAGTAAAATAAGTAAATTATTCCTTTTTCATTCAAAATTTAGTCTTTCTATAACATAAACTGAATGAATTATCTTGAAAAATTAAAGTGTATTTCAACTACTATTTAAGAAAATCAATCTTAAAACAGCGATCAAAGAACAATGTTTCAAGATACTGTGTGAAAACATAATACAAAACTCTTATTTTCACTCTGAACATTTACCGGACATTAATGAATATAATTTTTGTAAAAATAACCAATTTTCTCAGAGTCTTTCTGAAGTTCTTCAATTAAACATGAACCTCTAATAAAGGATACGTAAGTAACAAAACAACCTAGAAGTCTATTAAAGGTCATTTACATCGTATCTTTCTCAGTCATGAACTGACATAACTGTGGTTGACCTTCATTAGGCATTACCATTGTGTGTGGTTCTAGTACTTTAATAAAACTGTCATCAAATTTGTGAAATTTTGCATAGCTAGCAATATATCTAGGTTTGTCTTAGAACTAATTTGTATAGCATTGTTGTAAATATTCAACTATCAGCTACAGATTAATAAATACAAAATACTGACAAGATGAACAAAGACAGGTCAAATATTTTTGTTATAATTATATAGCTTCCCTGTACAACACTATAGAATACTATAAAAATAAATATTTAGACATTTATAACACACATTACTGGAAGACTTGACCTAGTTCCAAACTAGTCAGAGTGTTAGAGAAGGTTTCCAGAGAAGTGGATTTAGCGCTTCTATCTAAATGATCTGAGAGTTTAACGTGAAAAATAGAAAAAAGAAAAATACTATGCAAGGGGAACAAGATGTTCCTTAAAGATTCTTTGCAGGCAGTAAATGTTCCTTCATGGCATATTCAAGAATTCCAAAGATGGAGCTGATATGATTCATAAACTTACGTAATCAAAACAAAACTTTCCACTTTATTATTCCCCAACCCTACAACTAAGGCTGTAGTCTTCTAGTCACCAAGTCTTGCACAACTAGGTTAAGTGTACTATATCTACTACTGCTCAGGACAGAAACCAGAGTGTGGTTCCCCTTTCCTTCATATCCCTCTTGAATCCACCAAAACATTTTTTGAAATGTATTCTAAACCAGCCTGTTCTTTCTCAGTTGCACCAACAGCAGCAGCAGCAACAGCAGTCCATTCTATTTGCCTTTTATTCAAACTCTGGTAAAGGAACCTCATGCAATCTGCTCACCACAGTCATGTTTTCAAGGCACATGTTTTTTTCCTTGCCTAAAAATTTCCAATATCTTGTCACCCTACAACCTTTTTCACTAGTTGCTTTTACCAACATCTATGTCTTTCCAGCCACTATCCTTGAGCAATTGTAAATCTAAGCAATCTAATCAAACATTATCCACAAGCTAATCACTACCAGAGACATGAACATGGCTAATTATGGGCAACCAATGCAATATGGTAAACGGCCCAGCAAAGAACTTTACTGAAGAGATAGAAAAGCTATGATGTGTAGTTTTGCTCTGATAGGTCTTCCTTCCTCCTCCCATATTCTGTCACCTGCTTACTTCTCCAAGTAAAGTCATCTGTCCAACCATTGGGACAGTGGAAAATAGTATCAAGATTGTTTTGTTTTACTACTACAACATAGAAAGTATTTCATGTGGATTCCTCTTTAAGACTTTAGGATTTTTTTCAAGTCTACTTCCACCCTAATAAATTTCCATATACCTTTTTTTTATGTGTGAAGAAATCAATCTGTATCAATCCAAGAGTGAAAATTTTTAAAGCAATTTAAATACCTGACTATAACCACAAAAGTGTTGCTATTCACAGAAAACAGACATATAAAATACAGGAATCTGCTCCCCTTAGTTTTTTGTTTTATCACTTCTTTTTAACAAAACCCTACTAGTATTACTAAATGGAAAAAGACAGACTTAGAAAAGTACCAATGGAGTTCAGGCACTATAAATTACTTCAAGGACTGATTGCTATAAGCTTTGAAAGGGCCCTGTGTTCAATACCAATCATCTGAGCAATGACCTATCCAGTTAAACTCACTAAAGACTGGGGAAGTTAACTTTAATTACTCAGTTTTCCGAACTTAGAAATCCAGAGCAAGCTAAGTGAATCAGGTCCAAGTAGAGTAGGAATTGAAACCAGAGTCAAGATTCTAAAGAGTTGTTCAATACTTTTAAATGTTTCTTCCCTTTGAGA
Organism: Uropsilus gracilis; assembly: GCA_004024945.1. Lineage (NCBI taxonomy): Eukaryota > Metazoa > Chordata > Mammalia > Eulipotyphla > Talpidae > Uropsilus > Uropsilus gracilis. The sequence goes on along the minus strand of PVHY01004384.1, from coordinate 82,040 downwards.
AAGATTTGCAGAAAATCAATTCAACCCTGTCTAAACACTACAGCTAGGTGGATTTGAAAGAGAAGTTTCTGGTAGTAGTTCTAAGTACTATTTATGTTCACCAACTTTCCACTTTCTGTTAGCACCTAAAGCCAAGGAGAGAAACAAAAGCATCTGCACACATACATACCAAGTCATGGTATTGGGATGCTGACAAGAGTCCTAGAGGTGAACCAGGGCACTGCTTCCCAAACTCTGGTCTGAAAGTTTTTGTCCACCTAAGGTGGGGCTGCAGAAGGGCAATGATATAAAATGCACTCTCTATAAAGTTTTTTTTATTCCCTCTCTAAAGTAACTAATAGTCTGAGATGACTACTTTCATACATTTCAAATATCCCTCTCTTTTACAAGTTTTCTCTAGGCAACAAAAAAGAGAGAAAATGATCATTATGGTAGTAGGTAATGACTAGGGTTTTCTATTTACTTGGCTGAAAAATCAAAATTTGGATTGTTTTTTCTAGAACTACTTATTCCCTGAAGTCCTAAAAACTAAAGATGCATTGGTCGACTCCAATACTTTCCATTTTAAGATCTCATCTTGCTAATGCATGAATATCCAATACATGGAAAAACATAAGCAGCTGCAAATTAAATGTAGGGAATACACCAGGCAGATGGAACCCAGAACCAGCAGTCAAACACCATGGGTGTTATACTCCTATTCTCCTCCTACAGCTCTAGCCTAGAAAGATGGATAGTTTACTAGAACTGTGACATAAACAGGAAGTCTCCACAGGTGTTATCACTGGTTTTCATACTTTCTGATGGCACTAAGTGAGAATTTAATCATCACAGCAATAAAAGTTTCAAGGTAAGACACAGAGATGAGTTTGTCATACAAGACAACACTATTAAAAGCTAACAAATTATACAGTATTATAGCACAGTGTGAATTTTCACCTGAGTTGGCTAAAATGCACATCCAAAACTCACTAGGTTCTAATTTAAGAGAAACCCATTTGTTTCTATTTTTTAAAAAGTAATCTTGTGATCCCTTTGTCTCTGTTATAGGCAGATAAAGATGACTGATATGAACAGAAAGTGCTTTGGATTACTTAAAAGTCAGCCCAGAAATTATGCACTTCTTTAATTCTTTGTGTTGGTCTTTGGAGGATTTTCTTCCAAGGATCTTAGAATCAAGGAGTCTTGTCCCAGGACTTCAAAGTACCAGAGGTCAGGAGTCTGAGCAAATAATACATCCTAGTGATGACAGTTGTGCAGAACAGTCTCAGTACTGGCAATTATTCACTGAGTCCTTGCACCATGATTTCAAAAAAAGAAAAGAGAGCCACAATAGTCAGTCACTGTGACAAAATGGTAAGCTTGGGACACAGGTGTGAAGCAGGCTGTGTCTCATGACAACTGAAGGGAATCGCCGAATCGCATTCTTGGACTCAGGATCAACTTACCTGAAAATCCAAGTTTTCTGCCTGAGAGAGTAACTTCCAATAGTCTTCATCTTATTATTAAAGGAAACCCATATACACAGATTAAGAATTATGGTAGAATTTTAATATAACATGGATCACCTATAAAAAGCTTTAACCATGCCTTCCAGTGGGTATTTTTAAGCAAAACAGTGTGATGTTGGATAGAATGGTTAAGAAAATCAGAGGTGAAACTTCTCAAAACAGGTTTTCTGAAATTCTGAACAATATTTCTCCAGAAGAACCTAACGCATCTATCAAGTTGAGGATTTGTATTACCCCCCACACTGTATTTTTTCCTTTAACTTTTCTTAAATTTTAACTCTATATTAAATCAATTATAAAGGGAAAAGTAGAAAGACAAAAGATTTGGTCAGAGTCAAAGGGTAGAGCTAAATTCAAGTTTAACTTAGTAGCAACAAAAATAGAATATTTACCTAATATTAAAGAACAAAGGTTTTTAGAAGTTAAAATTTTTATCATTTTGGCAACTGTCCTATATGATTACAATGATTTACATTATTTCATTATGATTCTTATCCTCCTACATATGCAATCTACCACTAAAATATAGTATGTATGATTCAAGACTTTTATTTATTTTTCATGGGTTTGCAGGGACTTAGGAATTATTTATGTAACTCAACATTTGCTTCGGGTAGCAAGTGGCTAATGTTACATTTATATTCACTTATGATCTCACTGTCCTTGAAAAATTTTACCTTCATTTAAAAAATTCATGTCATACTACCAATCAATCCTCAATCGTTAAAAATATTTTTGAACAAGGATGTAGCAACTTTACATTGCAGACATGAAATTCATATGCAAAAAGAAATCCTTTAATCAAATGATTTAAGATAAACCTGTCTAACTTCTCCAAAGAAGAAATACAAATAGCCAATAAGCACATGAAAAAATCCTCAACATCACTAAATAATTAGGGAAATGTAAATCAAAATCACAATGAGATACCATCTTACACCAGTAAGAATGGCCCATATCAAAAAAAGGGGGGAGAGGGGCAATAACAAGTGCTGGCATGGATGTGGAGGGAAAGGAACACTACACTGCAGGTGGGACTGCAAACGGATCCAGCCACTATGAAAAGGTATATGGAGGATGCTCAAACTACTGAAAATGGAACTATCTTTGCTATCCCACATCTGAGAATCTACCTAAAGGATACAAAAATATTCACTGAAAAGGATACCTGTACTCAGATTTTATTGCAGCACTATTTACAATAGCCAGGATATGGAAATAACCGAACCGAAATGTCCCAAAACAAACTAATAGATAAGAAAGTTGCCATATATGTACACAATGGAGTATTATTCATCAATCAAAAAAGACAAATTTGATGCATTTGTGATAACATGGATGGACCTAGAAGGAATTGTGTTAGCAGAAAGAAAAAGAGAAATACTGGATGTTCTTACCTATGTACAGGATATACGGTAAACAAACAAAAGGACAGAAAAAGTTAAAACTAAAAACTGTCAGCAGAACTGAAAAATAGAGCAAAGGGGGACATAAATCAGGAAAGGAATGGGCACAAGAGATTAAGATGATGGTTAACCTCGGAATAGACAATGATGTAAAATATGTGTGTGCTATCAATTAAAAAAAATTAATTTTATAAAAAAAGAAACCTGTCTATCAACCAAAATTAAAGCTGCTACAAGAAAAGGGGAAGGTGGCATCATATGAGGTTTCCTGCTTTGCTCCTAAGAAGATAATCTAAAGTGATCTAGAGAGGTACCAGACTCAGCAGATCCCATGATTTTGTGTGAAACTGGAGTGCCTTCTGGACATCAGAGACCAACACTGATAGTGACAGAAAGGACAGTGAGGAAATTCAACTTGATATATAAAAAAAAGGGGGGGTGGGTAGAGAGAGGTGCCTGAAGACAAGAGTCCCAGGCAGGAATCTGTGGTGTAAGTTTGTGCTCCCATATTTGGTCAGTGGAACTAGAAAAGGGAGAACTGAGTGATGTGATGAAGTACCCACAACTACAGAGAGATAAATGTGGTGATGCTAGGGTGAGCAGACAAGTAGGGACCCTAGTGAAGTAAACAGAGTGCCAAATGATACCGTTTCTCTTCCATCACCTCTGAATTCCAACTGATTGTGTGAAGCATGAAGAAAGCCAAGCCTGAAAACTAAAGAAGATGTGGTATATCAACACAATAGAATGCTACTTATATATAAAAAGGGATGTTCTTGCCTTTTGCTACAACTTTAATTGCAGCTAGAAGAGTTATGCTTAGTGAGGTAAATCAGAAAAAGACAAGTACCAACCATGGCATGCATAGATGGATGGATGGATGGATGGATGGATGGATGGATGGATGGATGGATGGATGGATGGATGGATGGATGGATGGATGGATGGATCTATATTATATATAAATATAGATTATAATATAAATATAGATATTTATCTATATCTATATATAGAGAGAGAAATAAAACAAAGGGTCAAATAAAACCAAACCAATAATAAGTACTAGAAATGCAACTATTAGAACAGATGCTGCCAAAGAAAAGGGGAAAAGAGGAAGAGCAATATGTGGGGGAACAGAGGGGACTATCAAGGAGGACTTTCAGTGCCTTTGGTGGATTTGATGTGGTATCATAACATCTAAGGGTGTGATTCTATACCTTTAAACTATACCTTTACCTTTAAATCATATACATTGTTTTAAACTAGTATTATCTCAATAAAAAAATAAGTAAATACAAAGCAATGATTTCTATACCCAGCAATGATAGATATTTTTTTAATGGAAGTAAAATATATCTGCTTATTTGTTTCCAGAGGACTTATTCACTAGGGAGAAAAATAGAAAAACAAACAAAAAAGGATTAAATTATTCCATTTTATACACTATTTATTTGGAAAGAAAAGAATCTTAAGAATATTTGAAATTTTTAAAAGAATAACCCAGAGCCTCAAGCACTATAATAATAATGATGGTAACTGCAAGCCATTCTCATCCAGAATTTCTCATCAATTTACAGGGTATTTGCTTTTACAGAGTGCAGTTTAAAAAAGTGACACTACTTAAGCTACAAATTTGTGGGAGCAGGAAACTGTTACATCTTGCCCTACCCTTTGTCATCAATAATCTTTCCTAATTTCTTGTGCTTATCAAAACCATGCTCATCTAAATGATAAACTACTTCTATGAAATGTGGTTCTAAATCTTTATGAAACAGAAATATTTGTTCCTTCCATTGTGGTCCTAGCCGTAGGATACTGTGTTCCTTAATCATCTTCATTTTTCACTTACCTCTCTTTGTTTAATTATAAAATCCATGAGATGGGTCATGATGCTAGGAGAACTATGAGGACTACACCTGAGAGAAGAAATCAAGCACTGCCCAAAAATTAACAATGTAAGAACATAAATTTAATTAACTAAAAAATAAAAAATACACTCATGAAAATAATAAATAAATATAAACTCCATGAATTCAAATGACTAATTTCTTTCTTCTTGCTGAATCATTTGATTCAGCACCTTGCAAACAGCTGTACTCAAAAAAAATGGTTGAGTGATTGAGTAATAAATGAATGAATAAATGAGTGAATGAAGAAGAAATAATATTAGTTCTTTATACAAAAATTTGGTGGGGGGAGACTAGTAGATTACTATGTGCTCTGAACTGTTTTCCATGCTAAATATACAGATCATTGTGAACTTGTATCTGTGACCACAGTACTGATGGCCTAAGGTAAAATAAATACTTTAAATGTCCTGTCAGTGTTAATGGCTATATATACAGAAATTCTGGGATTCTACCACTTTTGGAAATATATGGGAAACTCTGAGACTTTAAAAAAGTACTCCTTGAAGAACAGAAGTGAATTTTAGAGAAATATAAAGGATATAAAAGAAATAGTATGATTCTATTATCAGTGCCTAAAAAGATGAATCATATCAAAATAATATTTTTTGATTTCTAGTATGCTACAGATTCTATTTCAGTCTCCATGCATGACTTCTTTAATCTAAACTACTTCTTTCTTGAAATGCTGCTTGATAATCTATTTTTCTTCCTCACCTAATGAATATTCTAAGGATTTATTATTATAAAGCACACAGCAAACTGCAAATAAAGGCCTATATAACTTTTTTAAGAACTATTACCAGATAAAATGAAAATTACATATTCTTTATCTAAAAACCATTCTTTACACCTGTCCTCTAATCTATTTTAAAACTCTTTTGAAAATATAATTATGTAATAAGAGATAAAAAAAATTATTCCTTTAAACCACTTTAAAATAAATTTGGAAGCCTAACAAAAAAACAAAGGATCAGTTACTATAGTACTTTAATACAGAATATTTCTAAACATTATTTTTAGCATTCAAGAAGCACAGATGTCAGACAGATCGACATAAAAACCGTAAAAGCCATGTGCTAAGAAACTGGAGGCAGCATACAGCTCTTTGTTCCTATCACACCTTGCCTGCACATGTCTATAATCACTTGAGCTTTCCAAATCTTCGAAGTGCAGAAAAAGGATACTCTGATCATCTGAATTGCACAACAGCTCTTAAAGTGAGCTATCGTTAAATTTAACACTGAAACTCATCAGAGTTAAAACAATGAGAGAGTGCAGTCAACAGCCAGGAACAGCAGCTTCTCTCTCATATCAGGCACAAAATGCAGCACACACATGTGCAGACAGCAAATATCTTCCTAATTAGCATCAGAACCACCTAGCTAGGGAAGCACTAAAATGCAGACCTCATGAAAAATTAAACACACCATTAGTGGCTACCCTTCTCCTGTGTTTACACTTGGCCTTAAGGACAAGTAAGAGACTTCAAAAATATTACATTTGCTTTTGAAATCAAGAAAAGTAGAAACCTAAACTCTACACAGCGTTCTCCCACTATTCAGATGGTTTGTTTTACTTTTGTTTCAGAAAAACAGTTTGATTTGCTCAATAAGCAAATTACAAGAGAAAAGCAATTATAAAATGCTATAGCCACTGAATATCCAAGAGACTGTCACTCTAGCGCACCCTGTCTTCCCAGATAACACCATGGGGAAAACCCGAGTCTGTTTCCAGTGATACTGTTCTTTTTGCACTAGCCCAATCAATGGACTAATTTTAAACCTGAATGTTACACAGCACAAGCTATATTTTCCCCCCATTTAAAATGTCAGCCACAGTGGATACTTGGTGCTAAAACAATTTGCATAACTAAGCTCAGCCACTCATTATGGAGTATTTACAGAGAAAATATAAAGTCAAGCTTGGAAGCGCAAATGGCTGAGAATAACATGGCAGTTTGCCAACTTAATAGGAAGACTTCATATTTTCTGGGTATTTCATCATGTTAATTTGACAGGGCAGTAAAGGCCTGACTCAGGATTGGAGAAAGACCTAGAATCAGAATGAAAATGGGAGTCTCCATGAACTCCATGTTCATCCTTTATAAAGCAATGGACCTCTGCATCATCTGCCTCCCAATTTTAACTACTGACTAGAAATGTAGAGTCCTGAACCCCTATCCAGAGCTACTCAATCAGAGTGCCTTGGGGACAGACCCTGGAATCTGTCCCTGTAATTCTTATACACATTAAAATTTGGTCTATGAGCTACCAACTGCTTCACAGGAAAGTTGAACACTGAATACATTCACACACACACACACACACACACACACACACACTCACGTGCATATACTACACATTCATGCATATACCTTTGCAGTTGTATTTACCTGAAAGAATTTTATTTCAAACTGTTAGTCTGGAATACAAATATGGTTTCATATTCTTCAAGAGTTGCTGAATCCACCCTAACCAAAAATTCAATTACTAGCAGTTGTCAACTGTGTACAAGGAGACAAAAAATAAACACAAACATTTTAAAAATTCAAAGGTTAAACAAAGAAAACTGATCATAGATTTATTACCATGGTTTGTATCTGTCCATCACTAGCTTATACTTCACCTTTCCTTGGAGGGAAAATGTCTCCAGAGAGAACTAAAGTAACAATGTCCATCAATGTATTAAAGTGACTGTTGGGCAGCTTGGGTATGAGGAAGCTCAGTGGGGTATTTTCTCTTCTTAAGCATCATTTCAGACCCAAGACTTTAAATCATCCTTTAATTTAGTTTGCACTCTCAAGCTACTATCTTAGGATGGTCTTTAGCAATTATTTTAATAATTTTTTAAATATATATATTTTTTTATTTATATATAAATTTCACAACTTTGTAATCTCAAGGGTTTGCCCCCCCCCCTCCATGGGCAAAATAGTGAGACCTAGTCTCAAAAAAAAAAATCTTATTTTAATAAATTTTAACTTACATTTTACTAATTAGATTTATTTGAAAATTATCAAATGGTGAAAAGAGTTACAAAGGTCTTTACAAAATCATATCTTTTCCACAGCTTGTTATTATGGTTCTCCACATAAGACTCACATCCATTGTCTCATGTGCTACAGGTAACCAAAGAATTGAGTTATAAATTACAGAACACTCTAAGCTTTATCATAAAAACTGGACTCAGGATTTCAAGCTGTGGACCTAAAACATCAGTTAAGTACTGCCCTCCAAAGCCTCCTCACCTACTTCCCACCACCTCAAATTCCTCCTAAACGTCTACAAGACGTGGTACACTCATTTTGACAGGTTTACATGCTGGAATTGTCACCTTTGAGATTTACTCATTTTTATTTATCTCATTCCCAAAAAGAAGCTGAGGCAGCTTACATAAGTTCATTATCAATACTGTCACCTCAAACAGACAATAACCTCAGATTGATTTTGGCTCAAAATATTTTACTCAACTCCCAGGATATTCTGTTCCCTCCAATTTCTGTCCTCCTACATTCAGCACTGTAGAAAGCAGTTTTATTTTTAGAAGCTATTTTAAAGAGAAATGAACACCTATGCCTGTGTCCTTTCCTGTTCTGAAGGTCTCTGCTGTGTTGAGGTTGGCAATCTTACATCATTTCATTGAGTTTTAAGGACACAAAACATTGTTAAATCCTTTCAATAAGCTCAGGGAACACTCCATCAGGCAGTTTGGCTTTTGATAACCAGAGGATAAATTCTTACAGAAATTAACACAAAGTCTTACTCCAATTTATTACTCTGAAATGGAATACTAAATTGAGTGGTTTCCTTGGCAAAAGGAAAAAATCAAAACTTCAAATGTGCTTTTGAGACATGGCGATTAACTGAACTAACTAAGCTACTCACCACCTGATTTGCCAGGACAGCTAGCTGGGGTCAAGGTACTGCCTGGGAACATAGCACAGTGTCTTCATAATGGTCCACATGAGAACTGACTATCACAATTTCAAAAGATAATCAATCTCCTCCTCTAACTAATTGGATTGGTTTGCTTATATCAAGCTTCAAGATGTTGGAAAGAAACACAAGCTCAGCAATGAAAAATAACAGGGACTCAACAAATATTTACAGAATAAATAAAGTCAGCATCTAAGGGTCATGAGTAGCCCAGTTCTCCTAGCTCATCATGGGCTGTTCAGGCTGGTGGGGTGAGGAGTGTTAGCTGCAACTAGGTTTCTGTTCCCGCCATAGTCAGGCGCCCCCAGCCACCCTTTCAACCATTCAATTCAATTCAACCATACCATCCAGGGACCCAAAAGGATGGGATTAACAAAGACAATGGCAGACGCAGAAACCAAGTCAGAGCAAATGCTCCTAACCTCACCAACCAAGCTGAACAGCCCATGATGGACTAGGAGATTTGGGGAGTTCAGTAGCTATAGGGGCCAAGCACTTGCATGATATATGCAAAAAGCTTAAAGCCTGCTCCCACCTCAGCATGCTGACAGCTAAAATTTGATCCATGTAGGTTAATTTAATAACCTGAAATCTTATGAACCTCATGCAGCATAGAAAACAACCCCATTTCCCTTTTCTTCTACATGGACCTGGATATAATAATAGCTTCGGGTGCTATTAAATTAACAATTCTGATAATGTGAGCTCATAATTAATATATGTTTGAAAGAGCATCCTGCATTGTGAATATATACTGGGTGGAGGTGAGGATGGTTAGAAATTCTCCTAAATGAATCTGAAAAGTGGGCAAAGCGGCAAGAGGAAAGTATCAGAGTCATGGGGAAGTAACTAGTGATTCCTAACATGTGACTTCTGAACTCTAGGGAAAAAAGTGAATGGGGGCTAGATGCTGAAAATCACTTTATATTACAACAACCTAACTGCTTTGGGCAGAACCCAAAACTGCCTGTGGCACCAGTGAAGCATCCTTTTGCTAAGAAGAGCTTTCTTTTCCTTACTGGAAAGTCCATTCCAGGCAAACACAGAGATAGGTGTGCAAAAATATGACATACAGTCTAGCAGTGGAAGAAACCACCTGTTAAGTGAAATTCTCCCATCTAAGGCCAAAGGCCCAAAGCTCCACACCATGTTAGAATGCTTACAAGGTGCAAACACCTTTATGATTTTCTGCTCAGGGCAGGAACTCTGGGTCAGATCCTGATTTGTGTGATTTTTGCCAGTTTTCCAGTGGGCTACATAAGTTCCTCAGATCAACAAACTGTATCTGAACAGGAGGGTTGCACAAGACCGAAACCTGTGAATCGGGGATGGGACAGAATTTTAATAAAGTATCTACCTGTTTTTCAGGGGAACAAAGTAGCCTATAAAGCAGCTCCTAAGAGTTATGGGAGATGATTTCTTAAAAGATGAAAAGATAGCTAGAAGTGTTGGAGGAAGAGCCTCTGAACCCTAGGGTCACAGCTGCCATTACCCTGTACCCTAAAGTCATCCTGCTCTGGGGCTTCCAGCCCTGAAGACAGCTGCTAACTCCCTGGGACTGTGTACGTTCCAATAAGTTCCAATAAGGGGACACATACCCGTGTCCCCAGGCTCAAGCAAATTGGACTGGGAAGTCCTAGAGACCAGGGTCCTAAGGCTCTAGAATCTATCAATGACATCCTAGGTGTATGGTGCAGAGGGGGGATCTTGCAGGTTGATGCTGGGAACTAGAGGCAAGGCAGAACTGCCATGGAAACTTAAAAAGTGTGAGCGGCACATAGCTGCCCCTCTTCCGCATTTGCTATGGATGCATATGGTTCTAATCTTCCGCATGAACCCAGGCTTGACCCTCAACATATGGACCTCCTGTCCCTGGACTTGCCCTCAGATTGCAGCAGCAGCCATGCTCCAGGTAGTTAGCTCCTGCTTCCTCTGCTGAGTGGCTCAGCTGTCATCTTGCCAGAATCCACTCCTGTCTGGACTCTGGTCTCTGCCCAGGGGACACTATCTGTATCAGGTCAGTGCAGGCCTTCAATTCTCTCTCTGTTTTCCCTTGTTTCATTCCCTATGTAAATAAATCCTGTCACTCTTGTTTGTCTCTTTGGGTCTATTTGTAAGGACATGGATGAGGACCTACCATGCAGGCATCCCTTTCCATTTCTGGCACCCAAAGGCTTGCTTCATTTCAGAAAGTCCAGACAGAGGGACAACGGAGTTGTTAAATTCCACGAGTGTGATGCTCTGTTTTAACTACCTTAGGAAAAAGATGAAGTCTAACATCAAAACACTTACACTTAAAGCCTACACTTTACTGGAATGTTTAAGAACACAAAATAGCGTATGAGTGACTTGTATATTTTTGAATTTTCTATTTCTTCTTATTGATCATTCTTAGTGGTTAAATATATATATATATATATATCTAAAATTATAGTAACAAAATGTTTCAAGATAAAAGAACAAAATTTTAGCACGGTTACTTGAATAGGGATTATTAATTATTGCTACTTCATTCATTTGTGCTTAACTAAAGATACTTTGTTCTGGCTTTTTATATCTTCAGCTGAAATAATTTTGCATAAAACATTTCATTCCTATTTTTCATCTAATACTACATTAAATTTTTCTATAGTATGACAATCTTCAAAATTACTTCAAGTGACTTTTTAATTCACTCAGATAATAGAGGCTAGTTCCCAAGATGTTTTACAATATTCCAATTACCAATAAAATTGTGATAAACTTCTTAGGTGTAGATGGTTTTCTTTTTTACACTCACACTTTAGAATGGAATCACTAGCTAGTCGTAAATTTATTGATTTGGAAATTGTCTATCAAATTACTTCTCAAAAGTTTTACACCAACTTACAATACAACCAAAAATGCACAAGAGAATCTTTGCCATTGTTTTCACTGACTTTTCTTCAAATTCAGTGAAGAAAAATGGTTGTCTTTCCAATTACATTTACTTGATTCTATTGAAATTAGTCTACTTCCACATGTTGAATAAGCTGCATTTCTTCCAAATTATGTATTTATGGTATGGGAGGGGGGTATTTTCTGCCATTTATGTACAACTTGTTAAACTAAATAAGCTCTTTGTATAACAAACCTATTAATACTTAATCATGTTTGTAACAAAACATGACTACCTACTCTGATAACACTTTGTTTCCAGTCAGATTATCTTATCTTTATGTAGTCAAACTCCATTACTTCTACTCCTGGAATGTCATCTGTCTTCCAAGGGTTTCAGAAATATTAGATTGCACTTTCTTCTAGTTTTTTTAAATTATTATTGTGGTCGTGTTGTTGTTGTTGTTGCTCTTTATTATTTAATTATATGGAATTTCAGTATATCCTATTAGGTGTCACCCTAAATAAATGTTTCCCAAATTTCAGAGCAGCTGTGTTACTAGTAGTGTTGAAAGATCCCATTCAGGTTGATCTGTGTTATTTCCCTTGTCATACGCATTAATTAAATTCACAAGTGGAGTGAGGAATATGTGTGTGTTGGCATCTATTTCAAATAAAGCTCTTTTCGTAAATGCTAGCTTTTCTCGTCCAATGTTCACAATGGAAAAAAGAGTTTTCATTTTCACATACTTTTGAGGGCTGGGTGCCCATGGGAAAGAGGACAGCAAAAATCTAAGGGGGAGAAGGAGAACTAATAGGGAGTTCTCTAGGAATCCTCAGGAACAGAATCTAGGAAAACTTGGATAGGGCTCATTTTCCCAATGTTAGCATCCCAAGTAGTCACAGCCCCTTTCATATCATGCATTCCTCAAGTCACCAAACATGAAGAATATGCGCTTCCTGATTTTCTGCTGGTTCTTCCATATACTTACTTCCAGTAAGTACTGAGTACCCATGAGGTACTAGATTCTGGTCTAGCTCTGTAAAAATATGATAAAATACCCCCATCCTGATATTTGAAAAGCACCTCCAGGGATATTTTTTATTTTTTTTTATTTTGTAATTATCATACAATATTGGTTATGTTTGCATGGTTGTATTGAACCCCTTATTACCCACTCCGTCCCTTTCCCCCCTATGGTCATACCAACTCCTTGTTACAAGCTGTTAGTCTATGTGTGGCCCATTGACCTTTTCTTTTTCTAGAGTATTGTCCCTTCAGAGATAATATTTTGACCCTAATAGAAGAGCAATTCTTGCTTTCTGATTGCCTAAATGCCAGGAATTAATTTATTAACACATCTTCAAAGCAGCCTGGGGCTAGCTGTTACCATAATTTTAGAATAAAAGAAACTGAAGCTCAGAAAAACTAGTCAGTGGCAGAACTATACCCACAGCAGGTCTGTCTGACCTTATATTCTCTCTTTTTTTTTCTTTTGAGACTAGGTCTCACTGTTTTTGCCTGTGGAACCCTAGGCTCATGTGCCCGGGGTACCACAGACTCAAATGATTCCCCAGCCTCAGCTTCCCAGGTAGCTGGGATTATAGGCGCGCGACACCACACCCAGCTATTTTTTGGGACTAGATCTCGCTGTTTTGCCCCAAGCAGGACTCGAACCACAATCTCTAGATCCTGCCACTTCATAGGCTGAAACTTACAGACACGAGGCACCGTGCCCGGCTGACCTTACAGTCTCTAATTAAATGCAAAACAATATTTTTTTTAGTTTCATATGACTGTGCAACTATCTATAACAATATATCAATCACTTACTAAATAGGCAATTTAATCTACGTAATCTCATAAACACATTGTAAAAGTACAAATGTACCACATTCTGCCACATATCACTTCCCATTTTCTATACCATCCTAACTTCATGTTTTTCTCTGTTATGCCATGGCACAGGGAAAATTTCCCTGATAAAGGTCAACAGGGACCCTCTCCAGAGAGACATGGTCCTAGATTGGCTCCGTTCCTAAGGACAAAGATTCAACCAAGATTCAACCATCTCTACCTGCTGGCTTGCTGAGTAAGATTCCTTAATAGATGAACAGCCTAAAATGAACAGCATTTGTTACTGGTGAAGCCAGCAAGGGACCTCCCACTAAACTGGTAAGATTCTTGTTATCAAGCTAGATCCAGCTGTCCAGCAGAGAGCTGCAACGGCCAACACAAAACACAAGGTGCACACATTGAACCACTGTCTCCTCAGTCTCCTCTTTCTCCACATGTAGTGAGAGTAGTTGCATTTCACATATATATTCAGTGTCTCTTAAAATAATACATAAAGGACTTTTCTGGTTGGGGGAAAAGGACTTTTCCTAGTTCCTCCTATATCCAGTATATAGCCAGAGAAGGTGAGTGAGAGGAGAGTGCACTCACCCAACATTAACCTAGAGCTAAAGGGGTAAAGGTAGCACACGCCCAAACTTATGTTGAAATGGGCAGTCCCTGCTCATGCTTTGCTAAGATGTGTTCCACTGCTTGCTCTCTCCTTCAGACCAAGGGTAAGACAGACTGACTCTAGTCAGAGTTTGGACCAAAGGCAAGACAGCCTGACTCCAGTCAGAGTGCTGGGCTCTAGTCTTGACACTTGGTTTCTACCGTGGAACAGTGAAATGTCAAGACCTAGGTCCCTATTATAAATCTCTCCTTGTTTCTCAGCTCAAGTGGTACATGAATCCTGAGGTATTCTTGCCTATCATTTCAGACACTTGGAGAGTGACAATCAAGTTTCTTGATTTCTGCAAAAAGTCAGCAAAGGGGTGACTATTAGCAATGCTGACTCATTTCTCTTCTAACAAACAAGTTGCTTGCTTGTTTTTACAGAGAGTGAAAACAGTTATCTGGAAAGAAGAAACAAGCATGTTTAAGAGAGGAAGACCGTCATTGATATCTAGAGATATGAATCGCTCTCCAAATGGAAGTTTTCCATACAGATGACAGAACACGCTAGCAAACAGCAATTAATTTCTAAAACCGACTTGTCCAAGGTATTCACCACTTTGTCTCACTGATCACAAGTAAAATTTAAATTCCTCTAACTTCACCTCCTGTCAAGGTTCTTTTTACTATTGTAATAACTTTATACATATTATATATACACAATATGTAAGTATTACATCTCTGTATTCCCCAGGGTTCTCCCAGCATCTTATCACCCATGGACTGTCATTCTAATCCTCTGTATTCCTCCCCTCTTTGACCTCTCCCACCCACCCCAACTGCACCCCTAGTTGTGTGCTTTAGTTTGGTTGTAGGCTTGTTTTGACTTTTCCTCTTGGCTTTTTGTTTGCTTTCCCTATAGCCCATATATAAGTGAAACCATCTGGTTTCTGTTTTTTTTTTTCTTTCTGACTTATTTCTGCTAATATGATTCCTTCTAGGTCCATGCATGTTATCTCAAATGCTTTAAATTTGTAATTTTTAATTGATGAATAATATTCCATCATGTAAATACACTGTATATTTTTCATCCATTCATTTGTTTTGGGGCATTTGGGTTGTTTCCATGTCCTTGCAATTGTAAATAGTGCTGCAATAAATATCCAAGTACAGGTATCCTTTTGTATAAGTGTCTGGTCTCCTTTGAGTAGATTCCCAGAAGAGCAATTGCTAGGTCAAATGGTAGCTTCATTTTCATTAGTGTGAGGGTCCTTCATACAGCTTTCCATAGTGGCTGACCCATCAGCAGTGTAAGTGTTCCTTTTTTTCCACATCCATGGCAGCATTTGCTGTTGCCTATTTTTGGGATATGTGCCAGGCTCAACGTTTTGCAGCAAAAGTAGGACAAATGAATTTTATTGATCAGCAGGATTAATTCTGAAATAAAACTCACTGCCTGCTCTTATCCAGCTGCAGGGGAAGCAAGTTACAAGCTTTGCCCCTCCCCCAACTGATCTGTTTTGCTTGGATCCTGATTATCCCATGGAAACATTTTTCTTGAAGCAATATAAACATTCCCTAGACTAGATCTGTTCTCTGTGTTACCCTTCCCTGTGAAGCTTGTTAAATGGATCACCTTCCTTAAATCAGGTACAGGATGATTTACCCCACACCTTCATAAATTCAATATGCTTATGAAAATGATGTTTTACCTTAGTAGTAAAGTCATTAGCTGCTTGTCTCCACATCGCACTAAGTCACATGCACCTAAAGAGCTCCAAGTCCAGGAAACCAAAGTACTATCAGACTGAAACAGCTTACAAATGGGTCTACAAGCATGCTTTTCCATAGACATGACTTAGAGGAGGGCTGAGGTTCCCCATGCAGTTCCCATAATTTTTTGGCTTATTATGTTGTCAAAGAATTGACCTGTACCAGACAACCTGGGGAACTCTGTGCAGATGTCCAACCTGGGACAGCACCACATTAGTTCAATCCTCACAGCCCACACCAGCCCTTGCCACCCTGACACAGAAGCCAAGCAAGGAAATGTAAAACCTGGCTTCTAAATCCCTGACCTCAGTGTTCCCTACCATAAACTAGACACAGGACCAAATTCAGAGGGTTGGTGGGAAGTGGCAACATCACAAGAACGTAAAAGCTCACTGTGCACCTGGGTCTGGCTCACTTTCCACAGCTGACACTTAAAATGTCAAGTAATGAACTTTTCCTCCTTCCCCAAAGGGCAACCTGTTCCTTGGTGTTTGCTGCTTCCTGATACCAGTTTAAAGCCTGCTTTCTGACTAGCCAACTGCACTTGTGACTGTCTTTACCTTCCCCCACCTTTTCCTCCACAGGAAAATGCAGCCAGTTCTGTGATGAGCACAGTAGACGGTGTGAAGACTGGCTTGGGCTCAAGCTGCCCCACCTTCTCACCCAGCAAAGTGCACACTTTCTGTGCACTTGCCCCCTACTTTTTCTATACAATCTTAGTTGCTCTTTGATATTTGTCAGAAGTCTCCTTCTCCCTAAACATCACCTCACACACTTATTCTGAATTAGCAATTCCTGCCGCACACTCAAATAACTTGCCTGCTTCAAAAGAAATTTAACACATGACACACATGAAAATATCTGTCCCGCTCTCTAGATGCTAAGTTTGAAGAGGCAGACACACATTATCACTTTATTTTTAATCTCTAATGCAGCAAATCTTCAAAATGCAATTGATGTTGCTAGGGATAAATATACTAATGTTCTGCCTCTCTTCCCACCTGGAAGGTAGGTGGTTGAGGTGTGGAAGACAGAGGACTGGGGATGAAACAGAGATACAAATTGAAGTAACAACATGAAAGTATTCAGTCAAATATTATGTACTATGCAAATATTATTTTATGCAACAGGTCAAAAAGGCAAATTTGCATTTCAATGTTCGTGCCTTTAGCCATGGGTTTAATTCCTGAGCCATAACCTCAGTATAATTAATCTGGCATACACTTAAAAAGATGCAAAATAGAAATAACTTTGGATTCTTGGATATCTTCCTTCAAAAATCCTTTCTATAAAAGAATCACAGCTGTAAGGAGACGCATGCCTTGACTGCTAAACAAATGGTGTGGTCTCCTAGGGAAATGGTATGCCCTCACATACCGGCTTCTTTCTTCTCATTCTTTAATTAAGTGGGTTCCTTCTACCCTACATTGAGAATACCCCAGAGCTCTCCTGCACCGTACTTAGTGCAGCTGTAATTGTGTACTGAGGTCCTTAATTGGCTTAGGTCAGCCAGACCATGTATGACTTTAGGCTTCCCTGTGTCCTTAGCAACAATTCAGAGTCTGGTGTATAGGAGGGACTCATAGACACTGAAAGAAAAGACAGATGAGTGATAACTAACACTGGAAATACCAAAGTGAAATTCTATGATTAGATTCTTTGCAAAAGGCTGGAACTTAAGGAGACATAACCGCTAACCTTGATTTGGTATACATTCTCACTCTAAGCACACACACATATGATCATTAAACTCCATTAATATGCCCTTCACTTGTTGCTTCCACATAAGTACATCAAGTGACACTCCTTTATTAAAGATTTTAAAAGAGTGGCTTGACTTTCAAAGCTATGATCTATTTCCTCAAAATGGAACCTGACCCCAGGTACTTGCGTATTAAGCCCTCCCACATCTCAATCATCTCACTTCACATCACTGCTCTGTTTCTTGTGGGACATCTTCCTGAACACTGATCTCTGATGCTCATCCTTCCCAAAAGTTCACAGACCATATGAGTTTAATCTTTTAGATTTCTTAAAAGAATCATTAGTTGAAAAGTCAATGTCTAGTTTAAGAAGCCTCACCTTCTGCTTTTCAGAGCTATTATCTTCTCAAATTCAATCAGTTGATACAACATTGCCTATAAGAAACCACCAATTCAAATGCAAATGGCTCTTTGAAACAGTACTATAAATTAAATTTAACCTTGTCTAAATGTATTCCATGTCGAGGTCCTCTCCTTCAGGGTCAGCCAGACAAATGGCAACCCCTGAGAAACATCAGCTCATCATCAGAAAGTGAGTGGCTGGTTCTGCTGCTCTCCTGGTTCAATTTAGTAATTAAGAAGTTGTGCTCTGAAGTCACAAGGCTTGGTTCTAGCAACTTTCCGAAAGTCTTAAGTGGTCAATAAAATGGACTCTGACACTAACTACCTGCTAAGTTCTTGGCAAGAATTAAGCATAATGGAGAGCATTGAGTGCTGCTCATACTCCCCAAGTCAAATGGTGCTCCAATCAAGACAGGAGAATCTCTCATAGTGTCTTTTTAAGTTGGGGACGATGGAGGGGTGGAGCTGGTATTTTAAGATCCAGTCTCCTCATTCCATCTTAATATGGACTAAAGTTCAAGATATATGTGCAACTTAACAAAACCACAGAAAAAGCGAACAAAGATGCTGAATAGTACTCTTCCAGAGGAAAGAACTCTATTCTACAATCAACAAAAGGTAGTCCTTTTATAAATCTCCCTTAGGTTACTTTCAGATTACTTGGCTAGCCAATAAATGCACAAGTTGATAGTCTGTGAACAAATTTGTCAAAGAGACGTCCCCCAAATAAGTGGCAGAGGTCCGAAGTCAGGCAGCAGATGTGCATTACTGCAAACATCAGCACTGCTGTTGCGCTGCTGGCAGGCTGGGAGAGTCCCCTTCCCAGCTGATGGCCCTCATAACTTGGGCTTCCTGCATCCTGCCTGATCTTGTAGTGCCTCTATCTGCTCGGTCAACAGCTGGTCCTTACACCCAGACCAGTCAGCAACAAGCACAGCCTCAGAATGTTTCAGACTCAGCGTACATTTCACAAAGCTGGTGAAGCTCAGAGCCTCTAAGAGTTACAGAAGATTCTCTGGACATCTGGGACCTTGGTGGTAGGCTAGATATGCAAACTACTACATGCTGATTTTACCAGATAACATTCTCAAGCTGGGACACACGAAGATTCTTCCAGGGAACTCATTTTAAGGGAAACAGCTTATATATTTTTACCTTCCTTTTTAACTTTTCCCCCCAATTTTTCCAAGTGGAAAATCATTCCTCCTCAATACTGTTCTTCTACCATTTTTAAAAGAAAAGCATACCCTTCATGTATTCCAAGTTTTTCCACAGTGCTTGTATTTGGTCATTAAAATTTTCCAGTGATGATGGAAGAAGTCCAAACACTGGTATACCCATAAGGACTGTAATATCCGTTAGAATCTCACTGGGAAAACAAAATCCACTTCAAGTGCTTGTCACAGAGGGAATTAACACAGTGATCTACTTTCACAAATGAAAGAAAAGCAGAGAAATCAATTGGGCACCATCAACAATGAGAGAAACAATTGCTGGAAGCTCCCAGCAGCCCTATGCTAAAGGAACCAAGGGAGAGGTGTTGTAACCAGAACCATAAAAAAAAAGTCAGAGTCACCCTGGGCCCACCCTGTGTGGAAAGAGCCTGGCACTCAGGTGCTGCTGGAGATGCCAGCAAAATGCCAGTGAGAGAAGATGGGACCCTGGCTCTGCTCTCTCCCACCTCCACAGAGAGTAGCAAATCATCTGTAAATTCTATTCCAGTGAGTAAATAGAAAAGAAAGTTGTAGTCTGTTTTATTTTTAATTATCAATGTTTTAATAATGTAGAGATTTCTTTGCATCTTTTAAAAGTTTAAATGAGACTTTTCAATGTTAACATTGAAAAATGTCATAGAATATATGATTTTTCAAAGCTTTTTTAGGATACACATGAGTAAAAGGCTTAAAGATTTCTATGCTGGGAAATATAAAGATAAGCTGTTCCTTTAATTGGTTCACAGACTAATGAGGCAGAAGGGAGAAGGCTAGGTCTGAACCCACAGTTGCTGAGCTCCTTTTCTTTGTGCTTCACAGACAATCCCATGAACATCGAGGAGGCAAAGACTGTTACCGCAATTTTACAGATGTGGAAACAGATTCCTGGAGGCCACTGAAGCGCCTAAGATTAAGTATGTAAGTAACAGAACAAAGATTCAAAGCCAAACTGTTCAATTTCACAATTTCTTGTTAGAAATTGACTCCCTGAATTGAAAATCAGTACGTTATAAAATATGCCCCAGCACAGCATTCTTCTAACTGTAATGTGTGTAAAAGTCACCCGGGTATTTTTTTAAGATGCAGATTCTGATTCCGGAGGCTTAATGTGGGAGTCTTATATTCTGTATTTCTAAAAGGTTTCCACATTTGGGAACCATACTGTGAACAATGAGACCCTCAGGCAGTGAGCCTTCTGAGTGGACACCCCTACCAGGCAGACATTTGACAGGCATCCCTCAACAGGTGTACACTGTTTATTCACAAACTGTGTATGCATGCATTCTGACCAGCAACTAACACAAGATATGCTATCAGGTAGACTAAGAGGTATTGTTACAATCACAGCTATAAATCTACATTTCAAATAATATCCTTGGCGATTTTGAATTTTTGGCCAACTTCTTGTCCAACAGGATTAGGTATCACTGCTCTTTTACTTAGTTAAGAAAATTCTCATAGAAAAAAGCAGTAAAAAATATGCATTCCATCATCTTCTTCATGCTCATTTGCACTTTCTGGTGCCAGTATAATAGACAACTTTTATCTTTTAAGCCTCTTATTTATTGCTAGAAAGTTAACTTAATTAAAACTAGATAATATAATTTGTAAATTTATTTTACCACACCACACACAGGAAAAAGGACAAGTTCTAAAAGTGTTGCTTTTCCTCCTCTAGACCTGACTTCCCGCTGCTCTTAGGACACTTCAGCTCTGAATACTATAGCTGATCAAGTGAAATTTTCTGTCTGTTTCTTAAATAAAACTTAGTTTCTGTTTCCATGTCCAAAGGGCTTATATGAGACTCCCCATGGCATCTACTTGGGACACAGCCCACCTGTATTCTGCAAGAATGTAACAGACAAGAGAACATTTGCACAGTCAACATACAGTTGCTTTCATGACCAATGCATGTTCAAATAATTTAACAAATAAAAAATTAGTAGAAAAAAACATTTTACATGTAATTTTAGCCCATTTAAAATTGTACCTCACCTCACACATAAACACACACTTTGAATATTTCCCTTCCTTTTCTGTTTCTCAAACTTAAAATATCTTCCAACCAAATCAAGATAAAAATAGTTGAAACATCAAGATGTCTTATAAAAGTGTCAATTACAACCCAATATACTACAAGTAATCTCTCTGAGCATCTGCATCTGGTAGGGAAAGTATTTCCAAAGGATTTACAAATACCATAAATTTATTTGCTCAGAAACAAAGACATTTTCACTTTTTGAAATATTTAGAAGACTGTTAACCTCACAAGCCACTGAGGACATATCTTCCAGCAAGTGTTCCTAAACCACATTTCTCCATTTCCTTCTTTCACCTTCTCATCTCACAGATAGTTAACAGGTCTTCTGTGAGCCAGAACACACTGTAGGGACTGGGGCTACAGCAAAGGAAAAGACATCCTCCCAGATCTCACATTTGCTGTTGAGCAAACAAACAAATGAGTGTGTCACATTATGATGCTTAAGATGTGAAATTTATATATAAATTATTTCATATTTAAAAATTAAAATTAAAAAAAAAATTTTAAAGAGGGCAGAGAATGGAGGGACTTCACAGGAGGAGCTGGTCAGGCAAGGCTTTTCTGGGACCATGGAGGGCAGACAGGAAGGCAGCAGAGGAGCAAGCAGAGGGAGTGGCACATGGAAACCTGAAGACAAGGGTCAATGTATATACCCAAGAACAGCAAGAAGGCCAGCAGCCAGTAGATTAGGAGTGAGGAGGCACCCTAGGAAGAATGTGAAGCAAAGTAAAGGGAGAACCTTAAGCAAGAGAATGATGTCATCTCAATTAGGTTTTAAAGGCTCATTCTGGCCTCTTATGTGAAGAGTTAGGGGAACCAATAGGAAAACTACAAATGCCCATGGTGCTACCCCCTCCAGGAAGGAGTCCCAAGGCCCAGAAATGGGCACAGGGTCTCTCCCATGACTCCTACCCCCTCCAAAGTCTATCCAGAGACTAGACAGAGGCTGACACTACAGGGCTCCCTGCCTGAAAATCCCCTTGTTTTTTCCTTCACCAAATTTTCTCTTTGCAGTTCTGTACATTTTTTTAATTAGAAGCGCCTTCTGAATTGTGTAAACTCAGGCCCCTCATCAGAACTTTTCACCTGTATTATAATTGCTGGTCACTTGACTGTGGCTCCTTCCAGAACTAGTGGAGATATCTGCTATCATCTCCAGAGTATCTGCAGAGTGCCCAATGCATAAGTCACCCAACAAATATTTTCTGAGTTACCTTAATGCATGTGATTATATATAACTAATTATGAAATGGTCATCTCTTCTAAACAATTATAAAAAATGACATATATAACCATATAAACTATTATATGTGTATTATATATTATGCAATTAGATGAATGAGTATGTACTAAATATAAATGATTATATATTAATACATATTAGCTTTAAGTGATTAAGTATTATTTATAGGTGATCAAACAAATATATAAGTGATTAATATATATAAATATTATTAGTATATAGCCTATAAGTGATCTTATATTATTTATAAATGATGTTATATATACATACACACACACACACACACACACATATCAGAATTCCCAAACCTCCATATTCTCCATAGCCAAGACAAAGCTATTGTGTTGGTGCCCAGAAGTTTCTGCCAGTCAGATAAATACATAGGCAGGGGGTCGCTTACTAGGGCAAAACATACTGGGACTCCAGCATCTGTTGAAAACAGCAGGTAGAATATATGCCCAGACGAGTAAGATGAGTTAACATACCTTACTTGTAAAGATTAATAGAAAGATAGGTAAGAATAGAGAGGACATGCTCTGATTAGCAGGTACACTTGGATCAGGGCTGCACCATCTCCATCTGGCCCTCATGAGAAATCATGGCACAATCACTTGGGGCTTCTCATTGCTCCAACCTGTTGGAGTCCTGAGTCATCTTTCCTCATCCAGTGCTATACCAATGCTGTCAACCTGCCACACTACCTATATTTTGAAACAAATACTCTGCTTTCTCTATAGATCAGCAATCTCAAAGTTTCAAGTATATTGGTGATTGAAGATAAATTCCATCAATGTCAATATCCAAAAGCATGTACTTACACCATGGGATTTTAAAATGAGATTTAAAATATTTTGTTTAAATTATGCAAATATGAAAGGTTTATTTCTCATCAGTTCACACCAGAT
This sequence comes from Uropsilus gracilis, assembly GCA_004024945.1. Taxonomy (NCBI): domain Eukaryota; kingdom Metazoa; phylum Chordata; class Mammalia; order Eulipotyphla; family Talpidae; genus Uropsilus; species Uropsilus gracilis. The sequence goes on along the minus strand of PVHY01004384.1, from coordinate 58,692 downwards.
ACATTTCCTCTTTTGTCTACTTCCTATACCAACTTAAGCATACAGCTTAATGCTAAGACACAGGGAAAAAATACAACATGGAAATAACCCTCAGCGACACCTCACAGCTCTCAGAATAAGCAAGAAGATGCTTTCAGGCAAGAAGATGCTTTCATCCTTTTTAGAATATATTTTAACTGGCAAGTAAATAATAATCTTCATATAAAAGTTATATTCCTCTCCTCTTCAGCAACTGAGAGATATTCTCAGCACACACAAAACGGGAAATTTTCATCTAAAAATAAAGTTATGGGAACAGGGAATTCTGAATTCAAAAATCAAGGTAAATTTCCTCTACCCACTGGTCTCAGCTGTGTAGAAAATAAGCACTTGTAATAAGGACAGCTATGATATTGATATTTCACAGAGCATAAGGTTTTATTTTTAATATATCTATCTGTGGTTTTGCTATAAAATGAATCAGCTGTCTAAGGATGAACCTCTGGGATGATTCAAAGACATCATTAAGAAAATGCTACACAAAGAATGAAAGTTATCTGTAGCAAAATTAAACTTCTTACAAGCTTCTTCCCTCTTCTACTGCTTAGTACTTTCATGTTAAGCATTCCCTCTGGGCAATTTATGTTTTTAATATTGTTCTTCTAAATAGAGCTGATCAAAACCCTCTGCTATTGGGAATTCTACACAACACTGCAAAGTTCTGAACTGAATCTGGGGAAAGGATCCTCGTGAGACATACAGGAATGCCAGGTCCAAGTGGGATTGGCTCTCACCAATTAGCAAAACTAGGTCTCTCTCCCTGAGTACAGCTGAGGCCAGAACACAGCAAGGGCTGTCTTCCATGTTGTACCTGAACCCTGAGAAAGTAAAGACTCTCTATATTCTGCCTGTATCCAAAAACTGGAATGGAGCCTTATACATAACTTACTTCTGTGTAATCTTAGGGTAGCACATTCATTTTCACTGCCTCTAAATCTGGTATATGTGGACAAGTTGCACCACAACCTTTGCACCCTTCCTTTTCCAAGTAGGAATATCAGAACCTCACCCAGTTCTTAAGCCAGCAGGCAGGTGCTGTGTGAAACTCCAAGTAAAAACCCCTTGCCTGAAAGACAGACATCCTGCAGGTTCCTGTTGGACAGAAGTGTTCTTCTCATCTGCTTTAACAATCATAAGAAAATGAATTTCTCCCTAATTGTTAAAAAGGGACAGAGAGAAATGTCTGAGAATCCTCCTGGTACTATCCTTATTTCCTCCCCTTGCTCCAGGGACCCATACATAATGTGCTGATGACTGTACCTGGTCATCATACATGACTGCAATGGTTTTCGAAGAAGTTGCGAAGAATGGGGAAGGGAGGACGCAGATGGTTAAAAAAAATTGCAGCCAAAAACTTAAGGTTAAGGTCCTATTACTTGAATCGGATCTTAAAAAACAGATCAAGGCCAACATTCGGGACAGAACATCAAGAGCAAACCAGTAGAGGCAACACGAGACTGATTTAGAGAATAAGCAGGGAAATCTGTCTACAGCAAAGCAGTCTGTGCCCCTGGTCGGCTGTGATGCCACCGCTAAACTGAGTGTCTGTTTCCTCTAAGGACTCTATTATCCCTGCTTGTTTTCCTATTCTAGATTTGTGTTGAGTTTGCTTTTTGGTACAGCTGTCTGCCTATAGCATATTCCTCTGTGGCTCTAGACCAAATGGGTTTTTGTGAACTTCTGCTGCACTCTTGCCTGTTCAGCTTTCCAAACAAGCTGATATTAGAGTCCATGACTTTCTAGCTTTTCCCTTTTGAAGATCCAGGTGTCTTATTTTTACTGACCTAACATTGCTGTTTAATCTTTGAAATGACTTTCATAAATTCTGGCAGCACATTCCCATTTAGCTAACTGTGCAAGTACAGAAGGACTATTTGGAAAACAAAATATTACTAGTGCTAGGAATATACACATTCATGCAACAAATGCATATTAATTATATACTATGTCTGAGTCTGTGCTAGACGCTGGAGCTACATTAATAGTTTTCCAAAACATACTAGCAATACAGTCAAATATAAGCATTTACCTGATGGATTAATAAAAACAAATTTGTTTTTTCCAAAAAGACATTTGGCAAGAGCCAAAATCAAAGGTCCAATAGTAAAGAAAAAAAGCCACCTAAACCTACAAAATTATCTTTTTTATATTTTTTATGAGCTCATTTTATTTTGGATTTCAAAAAATCCACTAGTGAATATGAACAATACAGACTATTTACTCTATTTTGCCATGACTGATACTGTGGGTGAGGAAATTCCTTAGAGGGAGCCTGTCTGATGCTTTCTTGAATGATGACTGACCAATCAGGTGTCAGCAGCACTTGTCAGTTATAACAACCAAAACTGGCTCCTGGGAAAGAGAGCAGACATGCACACATGCCTAAAACATTCTCTCATCAAAAGCAGAGAGAAGGTGCATGAAAGGGTTAGAATATTGTAAAATGGTAGTTAGTAGGAATAGTCACTGGAAAATTCTTCTGTTTAACTGAATTTTCTTTAGTTTCAACAATTACACACCCCTATTAATAGAAATGTTTAATACTTATAGTATATAAAATTATATCACGTACATTATATTATAAGTATTATAATACTTAGAGTATACAAAATCATTTCTAGCACAACTATAGTCAAAGTATTCCTTACATAGGACACTAATATCAAAATAATGCTGTCTCTAACATGCTAATTACAAGTAGCTTGGGAAGGATGAATAAGAGGGTGGCGGTGATCTCATTCCCAAGCCTACTCTTTTACATTCCTTTAGAATATTCTTTTGAAAGTGTTTATATATATTGGACTATCCCATTAGATTGTACATTTCTGGAACAGGAAATGAAATTCTATCCCTTTTATGTTCTAAGCATATAATACAATAAACATCACAAAACAAGTATTCAATGACTATGTACATATCAGAACTAAAAAGGGTTATGGGTATTTAGCAGAGAAAGCAGATAAAAATGTGGAGTGTATGAAGGGCCCTAGACATCTGAGGACTATGAGTGTTGTCCTGTAGGTAAATATACGGAATGGTAGATAACATGAGGGCTAAGCCTGTCAGAGGAGAAGGCCAAGTAAATGCCAGTCTCTGTCCCAGAGTAGACCCTGCTATTCTCCTCCCCCTACTCTCCTCCTGAAACTGAGCTTTACAAATGAGGCGTGTCCAGATGCTGGAGTTATTCGAGGTTCAGCTGATATTAGAAAGCATAACTTCATGGTGGCATCTAGCTTCAGAGATGCTGCTTGGTTTCTTCAGACAGCACTCCATTTGGAGAGGGGTCAGGTCGGTATTGAAAGGCCAAGGATGAAGAGAAGTAAGAAAACTGCTAACAAGAGAGTTACAGATGGAGGAATCAGGCCATCTTTCCAGGGGTGAAAACAAGTCTCACCCTACAAAACCCCCTAATGTCACCTTATCAATTCCTTATCACCTGCCAGAGGAATGACCAGACAGGAAACACAGTCAAATATAAAACAGGGGAAGAATTACAAAATTTTTTAAAAGTCTTGGAAGTTTCAAAAATTATCTTGAATTTCTACAGAAACTAATCTAAGGCTGACTCTACTGAGCACTTCCTGACCCCTCCAACAGCAGTGCACACTATTGCTTTTTCTTTTGGACCACTCTCTCACCCATGTCCTATTCAGAGCTTCTATAACCCCCTTCCCTTGAAAGGCAACCTTGTCAATTCCACCTGCATCCTCATCTTCTCATTTTTGTACTAGATCCTACCAAGAGAATCAAAGTGAATGACACTAAAAATATTCAAGTGACATTAATGTTAGCACAACCTCCAAACCACTCATACCCATTTCAATACAGTGCCCATTTCACAGCAAAAGTTACCCTAGTTGATTCTGCAGGATTCTCTTGCACTAACTATAGTACAGCACCATGGCTCAACCAGGATCTGAAAAGGACATGAAGTCATCCGCATCATTCCACTGCAAATGATTCTCTGACAGTGAATCCAGGACTCTGTGCTTTGCTCAGAGGATGGCTTCCTTTACCTAATATTTCTGTGCTCCTTTATGTGGCAAGGCATTTCGTCAAGTAACACTGGGAGTAAATAAGTCATGGATCATACCACCGAAGCACAGTGTCTATATAGGTGGTAACACATGTTTATAAGGAACTCTAGTGTAAGGCAGAAAAAAAGTGTCACACAAGATAAGGTAGTGCTGAAGTACAGAGCCAGGAGCTTCACTGATGAAGAGCATCATCACTTTTTTACCTCTGCCTTTCAAGTGGAGGATAAGTCCAGATACCAAGCTCCAACTAAAATATGTTGCTATTCTTATGCACAGCAAAGGAGATGGTAACCAAAAAGAGACATCTCAGGGAATGGGAGAAAATATCTGTACCATACAAGTGATAAGAGACTAATACCAAAGGACCTAAATAACTAAAAAAAAGGAAAAAAGAAAAGCAAACAATCTGATCAAAAAATGGGTAGAACTAAAAGTACATTTTTCAAAAGAAGAAATGCAAACGGCCAACAGGTATATGAAAACAAGTTCAACACCTTTTAACTTTATAAGCAACTTACATTCAGGTAAATGCAAATCAAAATCAGAATGAAATACCACCTCACACCACTGAGATTGACCCATGTTTTTAAAAAAAAAAAATTGCAACAACAAACGCTGGTGAGAATGCAGAGATAAAGGAACCTTCATACACTGATGATGGGAATTCAAACTGATCTGACTCCTTTGGAAAGCTGTGAGGAGGATCCTTAAAACACTAAAATTGGATCTACCATATGATCTAGCAATTCCAGTCCTGGGGACGTAACCAAAGAACATAAAACTACTGCTTTGAAGGGAAACTTGCACTCCTATGTTTATTGTAGAATTACTTAATACTATTACTATTACTAATACTCTTACTATTTACAATAGCTAAGATATGGAAACAACCTAACTGCCCCAAAAGAAATGAATAAATCAAGAAGAGGTGCTATATATACATAGTGAAATATTACTCACTCAACAATCAAAATAGATAAACTCTTGCCATTTGTGGTAGCATGAATGGGACTGAAAGAGCATATGCTAAGCAAAATAAATCAGAAGGAAAAAGAAAAACATTGGATGGTCTCACTTAGAGGGAGACTAGGAAAACTGAACAAAGGATGAGGAGAAAGACAAAACTTACAGGCAAACCATAGATCTGAGGTACAAAGCAGGGGAGGGAGGGATGGGGTCAAAACAGGGAAGGGAAGAGCACAGGGGCAATGGTGAGGAAAAGGAGCCTCAGTGGTAGGAGAGTTATGGGGACTACACATGAGGGAAGAAATCAAATATTGTGCAAAAATGAACAATGATGTAAGAAATTTTTAATTTTAATTTTAAAAATAAAAGATGTTGCTTTTACTAATCTGCATTTTCCTAATAAATGAAACACTGCTTTGTTTTCTGAAAGTGTAGAAAGAACTGCTTCTACCTGAAGCAGAAGAAAACATGATCCTTCTGACAAGCAATCTATTAAAAATCCACCTTTAGTGGCATATTATTTGCACATTTATAATAGTTTGTGGAAGTTAATCTGCTAGATAATTTAATTTCCTTATAAGAGAGAAAAAGAATACATTCAGCTTTTGATCTGATAGACTCAGAAGTGTATATGTATATTTTGGTTGGTGTTAAAATGCTCGAGTGAACTAAAACACATCTTAGATTTTATAGTGAGTCAAGTGTTTCCAATCTAAGTTTTCCATGCATTTTACTTATTACAGAGAACTACTATTCCTTTAAATTACTCAGAAGAGAAAGCTGCCCTAGACTGTTAGACCTCAAAAACTTAAAGTACCCCGGTTCTCACTTACAGCTGCCACAATGGCTTCTGCATTTATGAATGCTGGTTCATTAACAAACTAGTTTGAAGTCAGAAAGGAAAAGACAGAAACCAAATGGTCTCGCTAATATATAAACAACAAAATGAAAGTACACAACGGGGAGGGGGGACCAGCGGGAGTGGGCAGAGAGGGGAGGTGGTGGGTGACCCCACGGGATTACAATGATATGAAATACATATATAAATTAAAAAATTATTTATACAATTTAAAAAAACTAGTTCGGATTAGAGCAGTTACATGAACACCTACCTGTGTCAGATCTAAACCTAACCAACCCTACACCCATATAGGACTCTTTAATATGTTCCTTTTTTCTAAGGTAAGTTAGCACATCTACAAATGTCAACTTCTTAGGAAAACTTTGAACATGGCCTTATTTGGAAGGAGAAGCAACACTCCCTTAGTGCCAGGCACTGTCACATTGCTGAGTGTTCTTCCTTGCTCTCTCACTGCATCCCCACAGAACTAGAGGATGGGTGCCATCCTGTTTTAAGGGAACTGTGATGGGAGTCAGGTCACACCACTCCCAGAGCCAATACACGCCAGAGCTTAGAGCATCACCAAATTCCACACCATCCTTTGCTGTGGCTTGCTGAGAACCCTTCATCCCCTGAGTGGTAAGAATAACAAGTTGTCTTTGTGAAAAAGCATAAAAAGTGTCTCAGGGACATCAACTGCAAAAACAGTACTTCCACTGAATAAGTCACATGCCATAAAGGAATTCTTTCCAGTTACTTAAATGAAGTCAGTTTTGCCTTGCTCTCTTAAAATGCTGCTGCTGTGGGAAGAATAAAAGATCTGAGTGAGATTTCCTGCTTTTTTCCCAATTGAGATGAAAGATAATGGAGTTCACTTTCTAGAGTCATAGACTTCCATGTTGCCTAATCCCTTCTATGAGTATTCATTAAACACCCAACCTGTGATCATTCACTGGCCAAAGTGACAGGAAAGCAGCCATCACTAAACAAACAGAATGCAGCCCAGGTGGAACTTATGTTGTGGAGCTGAGCAAGAATGAACAGTGCTTCAGACTCCTGCACACTCTCCCCACCACCACCCCATGCCAAAGCTGCTCCTAACCCACTCAGGTCAACGACTACTTCTGGAAAGGTGACTTTTCCTATCCTGGCCTCTGAAGGCCAGGATAGAACTGGACATTAAACACATACGGACAAAATACTAACAAAATAATGAAAAATTAATCCTGTTTAGGCAAAGACTGATATGACAAAGCCATTTTTTTAAAGTCATTTAACTCATTCTCCTATCATTGAACTAAAACAAACTAAATCTTCAAAGAAGAATTAGAAATAGATCTCTTTATGATAAGTTCCAAGCTGCTGCCCAGAAAGTCACTACCAAATGAATAATGTTAACTCGGGTCTATAGTATTTCCAAAAGGAAGGGGGCAGGGAGAATACACATTTGATTTAAAATGTGCAAGGTGAAGCAGTATTCATAAAATATGAATAATAACCCATTCATTTTTAATTCTTGTGTAATTTCTGGGCCAATCTTAAATACCGTGACCTCATTTGGCAGGAAGGAATATCACAGAAACTTCTCCAGGACTCCCACTGTCACCCATCATTAACAGGATCTGTGTTCGAATATTACACGGGCGCTGTTAGCCACCTCTAAGAGCAAGAGTGAGGTCACCATGTTTGTATACAGCATGCACACTCATTTAATTACCAAAGATGACACCAGTGCCAGCATGACACAGACCCCTGTGTGTGCCCCTGATGACCTAGTTTAGTAAAATCTGGTCTTATGCCAAACAGAACAAGTTTCATTGGCACTATGCAGCCAAGCTATACATGGATCTAATCATGTGAGAGTGCACAGTCCCACCACCATCTAAAAACACAGCAAAGAAACTGGTGTGAATTCTAACAACTTAACAGAATTGTCCGTGTGACATTTATTGACCCTGCCACCCCTGGGCCACCACCAACAACAACCCATTTCCTAAAGCTCTGGACTCTTGATCTATGAATTTAAATATAAAAATGTGGTTGATATCTTCTCCTGTGTTTCTGCCTACTGAGAAGATGTATTCAGAGAAAGGATTAACCTCATCTTCCCTGAAATAATGGGCTCTCAGATCCTGGAGTCGCTAGTCTATTCTTGAGGACAATTTTAAAACAGAAAATGAGACACACATACTGCTGAACTTTTTCACAAACACAAAATCTAAGAATATTTTGGTCCTATGTGACATTTAAATACTTCTGAATTCCATGACCTTTTTGGTGGGAAAAAAATTATCTTCAGAAATCGCTAAGGTTTCTAGAAAACAAATTGTAACTGACAATTTCCTTATATTTCATTATAGGGAACAAATCTATCCCTAAGATACCTCTATCCTTGTTCAGCTGGTGCCTGTGAATCAGGCAGAATATGGTGGAGGATGAGATAAGTTGGTCTGAAACATACAGTCAGAGAAATAAGAAATAATTTTGGGGGGTAAATCTAGTCCAGTATCCAAGGGAGCAGTAAAACCCAGTCATTAAGGGTATGGCAGGCTGCAAGTCCCAATTTCACCTTTCACCCTCTGGAGAATGGGTGATGGTGGCACCCACCTCGTGATTGCTTAAGGAACAAGTGAGATGATGATTGTTGTTGGCTCAGTATGCACTGCAGCAATACTCATGACATGGTAGATATTATTAGCATTTAAACATTGTAAAGTCATTCCATCAAGCAAGCAAAAAGTACAGGGTACCATGTCCCTAATCTTGCCTCCTTTTATATGATAACACACTCACTTTCCTTTTCTAAAATGTTATTCATTATATCTAAATCTTTCCTGCTGTAAAGCATATATATCTCTTTACATATTCAATGCAAAGAATCACTTCTTTAAAATACTAAGAATTATTTGGGCTGCACAGATAGAATATTTCAATCTAAAAATTATAAAGACTAATGACTTGGTTGTTGTTGAATATATCATTCTGTTTCATTTTAAAACTCATTAAGCTAATGTTTTCACAAATATTTTCTAACAACACATATCATTCTCCCTAGTGAAAGGTAAATTATTATTAGATCAATATCACAGGTGTTAAATAGTAGACCCAAAATGTCTCACAGTCTCACTCTTTCCTTGGTATTCCAAAGGGAAAGAAAAAACAAATCAGATGTCATAACTACAAATGAAACAGACAACTAAGTAATTATCCAGTATATTAACTGATTCAAATAGCTTCTCTTATCCTCTTTCTTCTTTGCATTCTAGTCTCAATTTTTAAAAAAATTCAAATCATGCAGATCATTTCTTTCTTCAAAATATAAATTACATGTGTATTGTGGGGGGTGAGGAGAGACGTTTCAGAACTGAAAAAACACCAGGGATTTTCCTTTAAATCACATAAATAATTCTCTTAATTGATCATTTGTTTCCCTACTTCAGTGTTGAGCGTATTAACCACACACACACACACACACACACACACCCATGAAAGCACACATGTGAAGCGAAAAGAGGTATGGAATATAAACATCAAATTCCTTAGAATGATAGCTACTCTCTCAGGTCTATTGTTATTCCTGAGGTAAGGCAGTATGCTTCGGGGAATGAAAGGTTGGATAAATGAAAAGTAAGAAAACTAGCTAAAAACTCCACAAAGATGGGTCGCTTGAATTTCCCATTAATCTATATCCAAGGAAGCAAATGTTTTTTCTGAGGCCATATATTTTGTGTCTATGACCTGGAAACTTTTCCATCTCCCATGAATCATAAGCATCATGGCTGCTGCTGCCACTCCTCCACCCCACCTCCCCAGTTTCCACCTCCATTCTGACCACTCCTACAACAATACCACCTCCAACAGAGATCTGGCTACCATCACCACAGCCACCTCTCCCCACTCTTCACACTACGTCACATGTGTTCCCTTATCTGCTCTTTTTTCTCAATAACACATCATTCATCACTCACATTCTCCACTTCCAGGCCTATCACCCCTAGCTCTGGTCCCAAAATATTGCTCCACCTTCTTATCCTATATTTGTCGATCAATAGCTATCCAAAATACCAACTTATTACAGTTTTCGTCTCATCAGAAGATGAAGAGCCATCCCTCATGAAAACACTGAGCATTTTGAAAGCAGCTCCCTTTCACTGGTTTAAGAAGAAAAAACAACACTTTAAATGGTTTTTAAGAATAATAAGAATGTTACAGAGAATGATATATAATATAAAGATAACTTTAACAGAGTGGGAACTCTGAAAGCACATACTGTTTCACTAAATTGCAGGAACTAACAACTCATAAGCTTGACTGAAAACATAGCTTAAGATTTTCCTTTCCTGTTTCTACCCCTAGAAAACTCAGGTACTCTCCGTGGCTTCCAAACCCACAGAATCTACTAACTGATGTTTCTTTCATGTATCCCAAGTTTCCAATGACAGTCATACCCCAAAATCATTTCAATCCTCTGTATCCACGAACATGCCTTAATAAAGAGCCTCCCTTCCTTAGAGTCCATCCTGGATTGAGTGCAAAGAAAGCAAAGTTAACCTAGCAGTTGTTCATGTTGTGTACTGAGAAAGGCCACCGAACTTAAGGGGGCCCAATCACATTAGCATCTCTACTATTTTAAAAGTTGTTTGTATCTTTATTACAACTTTGATGACTTAAAGATGGGTAATTTCATTACTTATATCACAATTTTCCAGCATACAGAAATAAAGTGCCTTGTGCTAAAAATCAATATGATTCAACAATTTTCCATCTGATGGAAATACAGTGTTAGTGGACGGGCAGCTTTGTCTAATTTGTACAAAATGCCATAATGACTAGCAGCAGCCTTCAGAAAAGCTTCTCTCAAATGTTTTAAACTTTCTGTGATCTTGGCTATCCACTAAAGCTTCCACTCTAAGTTTGATAAAATCTGCAACTGCAGATTAAAACTGTTAACTGCATTAACTTTTTCTTCCCAATCTAGTCTTTTTCCCTTAATAACTTCAATCTTCAAGCATATCCACTACTCAAAGCCAGTGTCTAAATACTACAGCAACCTCTGGTTCTATTTTTGTCAACTGATATTACTAAGATACTACCAATCACACTATAACCTTTTTTCAGAATACAGTAGTAAATGCCACTATGAAAGAGATTCTCATCACAGAAACACCCCATAAATTTTAAATCATTCATAAAATATGTAGGTTGAGTTGCAGCCAATGTCTGAAATTATCCTTTATGTTTTCTCTAAAAAATATCAGATTAAGTTCCATATGGGAAATTAAGTTGTTTCATTAATAATGTTTATTTAAAAATTACCACTAGATATTTACTTTGAGTGTCAGAAAATATTAAGCAACATTTAAGAAGCAATTACAGATCCAAGTCAAATCGAATAATGAATCAAGGAGAAATTAACATAAACTCACCTCAACCTCCAGAAAACAACTTTTACTGCCATTGGTAACAGTTTGTCCTAGTTAACAATCCAGGTGTGAAAACCTTAAATACAAAAAAATAATTAGAAAATTGAAGAGAGATTCAGGAAAACATATAACATTTCAATAGCACCTTTTCATGCTGAAAAATAAACTTAGATCAGGAATTCTTTTTTTTTTTTTTTGAGACTAGGTCTCACTATTTTTGCTGGTGGAACCACAGGCTCTAGTTGCCCAGGGTACCACAGACTCTAGCAATCCCCAGCCTCAGCTTCCCAGGTAGCTGGGATGACAGGTGTGCGCCAACACGCCCAGCTATATTTTGAAACTAGGTCTCACTATGGGCCCCAGGCGGGACTCGAACCGCAATCCCTAGCCCCGGCCGCTTCATAGGCTGAAGCTTACAGGCACAAGCCACCGTGCCCGGCAGGTCAGGAATTCTTAGCACCACAAGTAAATTCTTCATAATGGGAGTCGTTTCATAAACTCATGATTTTTCTATTTTCTGTGTCTGATTTTAGAAATAAGTAATCTTATTTTCAAATCAATCTCAATGGATTGCAGGGCTTCAATTATCCTTCTTTCTTAATCCCTTATGTAGATAAAGATCTGAAAACTACTCTTAAATATATCATATTAATGAAATAGCTTAAGGACATAACATTTGTTTTCTGTTAGAGGAAGAATATCCCTGATAGATGAATAATCATGTCTACTTTGTACATCTTAACTTTCTTAAATTGCATCATATTTATATAGTTAAGTTTCTTATTTTTTTCTAATTCAAAAGAATTAACCAAAGTAACTATAGACCCTACAATATTTGCAATAATTATTAAATCTTAATAAAACTATTTTTAATAGCAAAAATTACTTTTCTCTTTAAATCATTCAGTAAGATTAGTAGTTAGGTGGATTTTACTATACCCAAATACTACTGCAAAGAAACCATAGAACCATTTTTTACATGTAACACTGTCAATATCATCATTTTCCAAAGAAGAAAATAGACAGGATTGGAAAACCCAGTAGACTATGAAATAATTAAATCTTCAAAACTACCTATTGCTCAGCATACATCATTCCTCTGAGTAACATCAAAGGTTGGGGTATTAACAATTTGCATTCCAAGCCAATATCTCTTCACAGCATTTGAAAGATGGTGAATGAATGGTCTCCAGTATTTGGAAGAACTGGAGTTATCATCAGTTCCTTCTTCCCATCCAGTCACTACTTACTGCTAACTACCTCTCAGCTTTCTCCTGGCAATATTAAGAGTCTTTTCAAACAGCATTAATGTGGCAGAGAGAAAAGTTAAGGGTTGGAAGACAAAAAGAATGCAAACCTCTGTAAAGAAGAGACTAAAGGGAAAGTATATCAAAGTAAGGAAGGAACAAGCTGCAGGGCATTTAATAGATGAAGCAAGAAGGTGCACAGGGAAGAGAGCAGATGTGCTGCCCAATTATCCAAACTTACAGGATGGAACTATCACACCACATTGAGAAAATTACATAGGTTTAAGTCCAGGTGGAATGAAGAGAATGTTTACTTCTGATAATATATTTAGTAACACATCTATCTTAGGACCTATCAAAGCCAACACTTCCACTACTATGCATACCACATGTGACATAACAAACCACCACAATGCCCATGCCCCCATCCTACCACTACCACCGTAATGCAGGGTAGGTGCAATATTACCCATAATAAACACCAACACACTAGAAGCCATGCAAGTACCCTACATACAAAAAGGACAACCATTCATGGAGCAGTCTACCGTAGTTTTTCTCCCTTTTTTTTTTGCAAGAAAAAGCTGCTAGGTGCAAAATGGATTTTCTTATCTCTTTTTAGTACCATTCATCTACATTCATCTCTATTTTTAGATAAATTATCTGAAGATAAGATAAAGGGTCAAATCAGCATTCTGATTGCTGAGCAATGGCAAAGTCCAGGTTGACATGTTTGATGAAACCTATCATTTTGTTCCTATTCAACTCAAATTTTAAAACAACCTAAGATCCTGATAGGCAAGGCAAAAATCCAACATTCATTAAGCATCCCTTTTTGCTCCAGTGGTGATGCTCTCCTTAAATTGGGTATTATGATCTGATGGGGGCACTACAAAGACATTAAATGATGCCTAATACGTGTATAGCACAACGACAGTAATAGCTAAATGATAGTAGTGATAGTGACAGGAAAAGGAAACCCTTTTCATTATAATTATGGCCACAGAGAGAGTTCCTGCAAATGAAACATCCCTGAATTAATAGACCAGTTGGAATTGCATTTTCCATCATGAGAGTGATAAAGTGACCTTATGTTGATAAAGCAATGAAACAAAAAGTGAACGAATAGAGTTGTCTACAACAATAGAATAGTACTGAGCAATCAAAAAAAGATAAATTCAAGCCATTTGTAGCAGCATGAATGGAGCTGGAGAGATTATGCTAAGCAAAATAAGCCAGAAAGAAAACGAAAAATATAGAATGGTCTTACTTACAGGGCAAATATAAGGAACAAGCAAAGGATTAGGAAAAAAGACAAAATATGCTCATAAACCATAGATCTAAGGCATATAACAGGTAAGAGGTTGGAAAAAGGATCAAAATGGGAGGTAAGAACATAAGGGACTATGGTGAAGGGACTCCTGGTCATGGTGATGGAAGAATTATGAGGACTACATGTGAGGCAAAAATCAAATATTATACAGAAATGAATAATGTAAGAAAATAAAAAAAAATTTAAATGTAAAAGGTGGAGTGCTGGCTACGTTATTTGAAAATTATAGTACTTTTATGGAAGCTTCCAGGTACCAATTTAATGGGTCTACTCAATGAAAAGCCAGAGGACAACTAAGAATCATCTGGTCAACCTCAAATGCAGGCACCCTAGACTGCTGATCAATGAGATCAAAGCAGGGTATACAGAGCATCAATCAGTTAACTGAATTTGGAAGCTGAGCAAAGAAACTAAAGGAGTGAGTGTTACCTTTTGCCCCAGGGTTCTCTACAAAAGGGCTGAAGAAGTAAACTCTGAAAACTAGTGTGCAAATCTCAAACAGGGGCTGCACAATAATCACTAAGAGAATCTGTTAAACACAGGGGCTCCTGAGAACCACCCTATGACTATTTCTTGAATTTCTTCTTTTTCTAATATTTTTATTTATATATTCTATATATTTACTTATATTATATGTATATATATTTCATATCTTAATCTTCCCCAAGGTTCTCCCATCACCTTTTCATGCATGGACCATCATTGAATTTGCATTTTCAAAAACTTTTTCTCTATATTTCTTCAGGACAACCACATCACAGCATGTGGAAACTACCTGAGAAGTAATCTCTCCATTCACCAAAGCTGAGCCAGACCAGCAGTCACGTCACATACATTATTAGCTCACTTAAACCTCATTGCAGCTCTGAGATTTCAATAGTTCTGTTTTGCGGGAGGTTTAGGGGAATTTGAAAGGTTAAGTGAGTATTCCAAGATTAATTCCAAGATTAAGGTTAAGTGAGTATTCCACTAAAGTGAAAAAAGACTAAATCTTACCTTATTACTTCTTCAAATGTGAATAGGGACAAACGATTAAGGGATTATGGAGAAAAACAAAATCATGTAAATAAAATAATATATTAAAAATAACTACTTCGCCCAATTTTTCATTTTTTTGTCTTTATATTATTAAATTGCAACCATTCTTAGTATACTTTGGGATACAAGTATTTTACTAGGTATATGATTTGCGAAAATTTGCTTCCATTCTATAGGCTGTCTTTCTCTGATGATAATTCTCTAAAACACAAAAATTTATTATTTTTTGAAAAAAGATGATTTATTATGTTACCATTCTGGAGGTGACAAGTCTAAAATGTCTCCTTAGACCTGTGTTCTTTCTGGAAGCTCTAGAGGAAACCTCCCTCTGACTCTTGCAACTCTTATATGTTGGCTACATTCCTTCATTTGTGATCCCTTCCCACCATACTGAAAGTCAAAAGTATAACATCTTCAAATCTCTGATTGCTACCAACCTCACAACCTGTGACTCTGACCTTCTTGCTTCCTTTTAAGAGACTGTACTTTTAAATGAAACCCAATTTATATTTTCTTTAGTTACTTGGGTTTTTAACTACTGTACTAAGAAACCATTGCCTAAGCCAAGATCATGAAGATAACTCTTGTGGTTTTTTCCTAAGAATATTCCTGTTTTAGGTCTTACATTTAAGTTGAAAATCCATTTGAGATAATTTTTGTGTATACTTGAAGTGGGTTTCAAATTCAACCTCTTGTATAGGAAAAAACAAACACTTTTACATTGCTGGTGGGAATGCAAAATGGTCCAGCTACTATGGAAAGCTGTGTGGGAGACCCTCAACCTGTTGAAAATGTAACTACCATTTTATCCAGCAATTACACTACTCGGAATCTACCCAAAGGTGTAAAACACTACCTCCAGAGGACATCTGTACTCCAATGCTTACTACAGCACTATTTATAATAGCCAGGATTGGGAAACAACCCAAATGTCCCAAAACAGATGAATGGATGAAAAAGTTGTGGTATATTTACACAATAGAATACTATTCAGCAATCAAAAAAGACAAATTTACGTCATTTGTGGCAACATGGATGGAGCGAAAAGGAACCATGCTAGCAGAAAGAAGCCAGAAAGAAAAAGAGAAAAACCAGATGGTCTCATTTATATGTGGGCTATAGGGAAAACAAACAAAAGGTCCAGAAAAAATTGAAACTAACAAATTGACAGAACTAAAGCATACAGCAGGGAGGGGTAAGGAGGGAGGGAGAAATCAGGGGAGGTATGAGTACAAGAGACCAAGAGGAAGATCATGAGTGATGTGGTGGTAGGAGAATCTCAAGGAATACAATGATGTAAAAAATGTGTATAGATATTATATATATGTAAACAATTAAAAGTAAAAGATTTTGGCACAATATTAAAAAAAATTCATCCTGTTGCCTGTATATATTCAGTTATTCCAGCATCATTTTACTTTCCTTTGCAGGAATATTTTTTTATTATTAATTCAGTTTTACTTTGATAGTCATTACAACATTTCTATTTCTTTTTTAGTCCATTTGGTAACCTGTATCTTCCTAGGAATTTGTCCATTTCATCTAAGTTGCCTAATTTTTTGTTATATTATTCCCTTATAATAATTTCTATTTTTTTAAGATGGGTAGTAATTTCTGACTTTTGTAACTGAAACTGCAACATATATATATATATATATATATATATATATATGTATTTACTAGTCAGTTAAAGGTTCTCAATTGTGTTGTCTTTTCAATGCACCAGTTTTTGTTTTCATTGAGTCTTTCCAGCATTTTTCTATATTCTACTTCATTTATTCTGCTCTGCTCTTTACTGTTTGTGTTTAGTTTGCTGTTCTTTTTTTCTAATTTCTTAGGCGAAAGGTTAGGCAATAGATTTGTTGTCTTTCTTCTTTTGTTGATACAATAAAAACAACTATAAATATACCTATAAGCTTTTGTTTACTGGCATCCTTAAGTTTTATGTTTTGTTCATTAACTTGAATGTATTTTCCAAATTCCCTTGTGATTTCTTCTTTGACCCAATTATTAAAGTGTGTTGCTTAATTTCAACAGTTTACAAATTTTGAAACTTCCTTTGGTCATTGACTTTTAATATCACTTTAGTGTGGTAAAAATAAAATCATACTTCATATCAAATTCTTTTAAATTTACTGAAACCTCTACTTTGGCCTGATATATTTTTGATGCTCTGATGTATTCAAGTTCAAAGAAAAGTCCATGTGCATTTAAGAGGAATATGTATCTGCTGTGGCTGGGTGGTTAGCTCTAGTTAGTTTACAGTATTGTTCAGGTTTTTAATTTCTTTGTTAATCATCTGCCTATATGCCTCATTGCATATCTTCCTAGTTTCAGTCTGATACTAAAAATAAGATAATGAGGTTTCCAACTATTGTTGAATTTTTCATTTCACCCTTCAATTGTGTCAGTTTTCGTTTCATGTATTTTGGGAATCTGCTGCTAGATGCACATTTGCAATTGTTATTACTTCCTGGTGGATTAACACTTTTACTAATATATAATGAACTTTATCTCTTAAAATTTTTTACTTAAAATCAACTTTGTCTCATATTAATGTGGCCACTCTCAGCTCTTTTGTATTTCTTACTTGTGTGTTATATAATTACTCTATTCTTTTAGATTCAAACTATTTGATCAGTGATAAAGAACACATAGCCAGATAATGTTTATTTAATTCAGTTTGCCAATCTCTCTTATTTGGGACAGTTAGCCCATTTACATTCCATGTAATTACTCATATGATCTACATCTGCCATTAAACAATATTTTGTATGTGTCTTTCTATTTCCCCATTTCAACTTCAGTGCCTTCTTTTGTGCTAAAAGATATTTTTATGCCATTTTAAATTAAAAATAGTGTTTGGCATGTCTGCCATAAAAATGTCCTTAAGATATTATGCAAAACTAATAGAAAATGTAGCAAGCTTAGGAAAATCTATTTCAACCAAAATTATTCTTTTGCATGATTTTAGTTCTCAAATTGGCTTTCCCTAAAAATAAACTGAAGAAAATATAAAAACTAGGGGTAAAAAACGTGTTTGGCTTAATATGTGGTAACATTTCCAACCTGAGAAGACATTTGTGTGTCAGCAAAGAATGCCTGCCTTGAAAAGCTATTTTGAATGAGTAATTTCAAACAACTTAGCACAAAGACAATTAATTCTGGATAATTTGAGATTAGTTGCTTTATACTATCATTGAACAGAGATAGTGTTCATAATAAGTTTTTAGATTAGTACTTTGCAGTAACAGTCTGAAAATGTGAAATTTCATTTTCATTAGTGTTATCACTTTCCATGCTTATTATCATCCACAGCTCTTTATGCTTTTTCCACTATAATTTTGAAAAACACTTAAAATCACTTTATCAATATTCATCCATTTCTGGACAAATATATAAGCCTTATTACAGTCTTTGTATTACACTATGTTGGCATCTCATTTCTGCAGGAAAATCAAACTTCCCAAAGTCAACATCAAACTGTCATTAAAACTGGCTTAGACCTAATCACATATACTGCTGACTTACCTTTAACAACTGCGTGTACTCACTATTTTGTTTTTCTAAGGGAATTGAATATACTGACTTAACGGATCTATCTATGCCACAAAGGGAGGCAAGACTAATAAGGAGAAATCTTGCTGGGTCATAAAGACCCTCCTCCCTGGACAAGGGAGTATAGACTCTCCTTTCTGGGGCAAAGAATTATCTTTTTACCTGAGCTGATATTATTGATCTTGTGGTTTTTCTTTTTCTTTAATCACCCTGCAGATTTAGTCAGTAAGCTCCTGTCCATATATCCAGTCTAAACTCTGGTAGCATTACATGAAGCATAAATAAGAAATTCAAGCAATCATTATCTGAAGGTGATATGATTGTCCACCTAAAAAATTCATGGGAAATAACCCAAATAAAGATTGCAAATTTTAAGAGCTTGAAAGTGTCCAATTTTACATTAATATCTTAGAGTAAATAGCTTTCTCTATATTAATTATGACTTTATATATATATATATATATATACATATGTCAGTCTAAATGAATATGTTCCCCACTCCCCTGACCAAAAAAAAAAATTCATATGTTGAAAATCTATTGTCCAAGGCGATGGTATTAGGAGGTAGGACCTCTGGAAGATGATTAGGTCATGAACACAGAACCCTCAGGAAAGGGATTAGTATCTTTATAAAAGGAATTCTAGAGTGCCTACTTGCCCAATCTACCATATGATACAGCAAAAAGGCGCCACCTATGAAACGCAAAGCAGGCCTTTACATGAAACACAAATCAGGCCTTTACAGAAGACTGAATCTACCGGACATCCTGACCTACAGAAGTGCGGGAATGTGAGAATAAACTTCTATTGTTTATAAACCATCCAATCTATGACATTTTGTTATAGCATCCCAAACAGACTAAGACAATATAATGTAGCCAGTATATAATAATAACCAGAAGGCCATTTTTAATGTCATCTGCTTGGGTGCTCATTTGTGTTCCTAGTATTCTCCAACCTGTCAGAAAACAAGCCAAAGAACCTCTGTATGGAGATTTTGTGTCAGGAATAAAAGCGAGCCTTGAAAAAGGAAACAGTTGTCTATGTTTGTTCCACACCTTTGTCTCAAGAGCAGGTTTCAGGGAATCCAGAGTGAAGTGAACCTTACTCAGTGGAGTCTTTCCTACAAGCCAGAAGGAACCATAAATGAGAAGACAGACAACCCCCTTTCCTGCTCCTAGTTTATCGAATGGTCTACATTGCATTCCAGTTGCTGTGAGAAGCCCTCGTTACACATCAAACCAGCCATGGCCCCAAGACCAACACCACCATTCACTGACACAGCCTCAAGTCACTGGAGAAAGGGTGGACCAAGAATCACTGCAAGAGAATTAAAGGGGTGGATCATGCTCAGCCACCAACATGCGACTCCCCCACAAGTGCCTACCACACCAGGCCACCCTGATGTTCACATATGCTGACCAAGCTCTGGAGTGAGGACCTAGCCCTGTTTGTTCCTCAGGGAGGAAAATACTCTTTGCCATTGAGGTATCCATTGGCTCATTCTTCTCATTCTTCCACCTCCGCTAAAGCTCTACTCAACAATCCCTCTCAGGGAAGCCTTCCCTGACTAGCCTACTTGACACATTTCCCTACCCTATATGCCTTCTCTGGTTTATTTTCCCCAGATCACTATTCCAGTTACATTAGATATTTTAGTTATGTTTATTTACCACACTGTAAATTACTGAGAGCAGAGTTTTTGTCTGTTTTGTTCAGTGTCCTGCAGTCCCTAATGCCTAAAATAGTGCCTGACACATATTGTATCTGTTGGAAGCTGCTACCCCAAAAACTAAAAAACTCAATTTAAAAGGAAACTTACACCCCCATGTTCATTGCAGCACTACAGCTAAATTATGGAAAAAACACAACCTAACTATACCCAAACGAATGCATGGATGAAGATGTTGTATACATACACTATGAAATACTACTCAATGATCAAAAAAGATAAACTCAAGCCATTTATGGCAACATGGATGAAACGGGAAAGGATAATGCAAAGTGATATAAATCAGAAGGACAAAGCTAAAGATTGGGTGATGTCACTAATATGTGGAATTAAAGTAACTGAACCAAGAGTAAGATAAAGACAAGCTGAAAACTAACCCTTGAAAGCTGACTACAATAACTAAAGCACCAAGAGGGGGAGAGGAAGGCAGGCAGAGAAACAGAGATGGAAGGAAGTACCATGGACTACAGCGATGGACTGTCAGTATTTGATGGTGAGTGCACCATGATAGTAATACCTGATGGGAGTAGCAAAATACTACCTTAGTTAAAAATAAATCAATTATTTCTTTAATAATTAATGACAAGCAGAACCAGTTACAGGCAGTAAAGACAGATCCGACTCAGTGTCTACCATAATCGGGGACAGAGACTTCAGTACAGAACTGGGCTCAATTTCAATTTCTGGAACTTTTCAAGGAAAAAATGAGGAGTAAGACGGAAGAATAAGGGGAGGGCTTGAACAGAGTCAAGGAAGTGGAAAACTACAAAAAGTAGGTAGGATGGTTGGTCAATGTCAGTGCAATTAGGCATCTGTGTCTGCTAACTGGCACATGTCAATGTTAGAAGCCTACTTTCTTACACAAATTGGAAGAAAAAGGCTCACTACTTCTTAATTTTTATATTTCAAAGTAATAGCTTTGGAGTCCTGGAGAAAGATACTTCCAACTTGTAGAATATACATATATACACCAAAGGGGCAGCAAAAAGATTTTAAATATAATTTGGTTTTTTGTTTGTTTTTGGTTTTTTTTTTTGATAAATGCTTAAGGAAAAAAGAGGTTTGGTGCCTATCATCAGGTGTTGGCTGCATAGAGAGTCAATTCCTTTGACAGCCTTGAATTATTCTAAATAGAAACTCAAGGGGAACTGGGTCATCCTAGGTTCATGATCTTAGGCTGCTAAAAGCCATGTTAGAGCTTTTTCAAGTCTCATAATTGGGGTAACAGAAGGAGGATAAATTTGTGCTAAAAACTATAGTTTTTATAAGCCAAGGTTGAGGTCTAGTTAAGAAGGGACTAAAGGTTGGTAGCAAAAGACTCCTTGAGGCTGGACAAGTGGGTGGGTGGGTAGGGTAAAAGACTCAGTGGAAAGGGGTTGAGATGATAAGATCTGAATATACCAGATTCAGGTAAGTAGTAAAAATCCTATCAGAGAAAAATAGGAAGATCCTCAACTCTTTTCAACAATCTTCAGGGAAATTATCTCGATCTAACAACAAATTATAGTTCATTATAATGCTTGAATTATATGTTGCAGACAGTGTTTCATTTAAAGTCATTAATAAACACAAGGAGTCACAGAGTGAAACCTACTGAGGAAGATTAAACACTATCAGATAACAGGTAAATCAACATTGTGAAGAAAGCTAAAATAAATCTGAAACAGCAATCAAGACTGGTGCTTTTACACAGCAAAAGGAACTATCAACAAACCAATGAAGTTACCTATGGGATGGGAGAAATATTTGCAAATTCTATATTTGATAATGGGGTACTATCCAAAATATAAAGAACCCAAATACTCAATAGAAAAAATATAAAAAGAAAAGCAGTCATTAAGAAATGAGTAGAAAGCCAGGCACAGAGGCTCGTGCCTGTAAGCTTCAGCCTATGAAGCAGCTGGGGCTAGGGATCGTGGTTAGAGTCCTGCTCTGGGCAACATAGCGAGACCTAGTCCCCTGCCCCCAAAAAAATAGCTGGGCATGGTAGTGCATGCCTGTAATCCCAGCTACCTGGGAAGCTGAGGCTGGGGACTACTTAAGTCTGTGGTACCCCGGGCAACGAGAGCCTGCCATTCCATGAGCAAAAATAGCGAGACCTAGTCTCAAAAAAAAAAAAAGAAAAAAGTAAGAAAGAAATGAGTAGAGCATGTGAATGGATAGTTTCTCCAAGAAGAGAGTCAAGCAAAAAGAAAACAAGAAACAACTCCTCAAACATTCCTGCAATGGACATAAAACTCCCACTTACTCATAAAACTGCTAATGGGAAGAAATTATTTCCTGAAGTATATTTTCCAGATCTGAGTGGTTCACTGCATCAACTCCAATTAAAGACAGATCCTAAGAAGTTGACCACAAGATCTCCAACAGAGCTGATGCTTATCTGTGTTTAATAACTTTTTATTAATGAAGCATCTTCCGAATGAAGCATTCGGTAGTTGACACTTTCCTCCTTCTCTTGGCCACCTGCCTCAGACAACTGGAGGAGCCACTTTCCTCCAACTTTCCTCCAACTCCCACCCACATCTCAGTTCTCTGCCTCCAACTCACACTCGAACCCAAAACAAGTCTTGTTCATGTGAGATCATGAGGCAAATACTTGGTTCTCCAGTGACCTCCTGATTCCACTAGCTCATATAGCCTTGGTTTGCATGGAAAAATTTCCACTTTCCCAGCAAGAAAACCAAACATTGGCCAGATTTATTTTCTTGTCTTCTGTAAGAAAAAGCATTTTTATAACTTAACATTTGAACATAATTTGAAGAGAGGGGCAGGCTGATGAAGCCTTATGTTTATATAATGAGATGTGTGAAAGCTGAGGAACGCCTTCCTGATTTAAAAAGAACCCAAAATTACAAACTTAGGTATGGCCTTGTGAACATTGCCAGAGGCCTTCCTAGGGGGTGCGAGAAGCCTGTATGAGGAGCCCTGATGCTTTAGATTCATTAGCTTCCCAGTCAATCTGCCTCTGCTGGGAGATATAAATGACTGGAAAGGTTTATACCGCAGCATTAAAATCTCTAGAAAACCGTTAAGCATAACAGTTTTATATTACATCAATCCTCTAGATGCTATTCTTATCTCTGTTTCACAAACCACCATCCCTGCTGTTCCCTCTAATTTGGCAGCAGCAATTCATTACAAAGGTACATGGACCAGACTGGGATTGTATGTGCTTTCCCTATTTTGGCTTTAGCAGTCTAGTACTGTGTCAATTATGTAATTTCCAGAAGAGGGAATCTACTGGACTAGGAAATGCATAGCTGTAGTTCTTACATAAGCCTTCCATAAGATCTGCTTCCAGATTTGAATGTTTGGGATTACATAAGGTAAACCAAAAACAGTGATTCAGCAGCCAGTTTTAGTTGACATTAAAAATAATGAAAATATTTCACATTTATTTTACTAGTCTATAGAAGCATAAGTTTTTATTGGATGGAGAAAATAGCCTATTATTTTAAAGTCTTGATTATCCATTCATAGAAACATTTAAAAATAAAATCCTGACACTCCTGCTCAACTGCATTGCACAAACAAACGTCCCACTTGGGATTCCCATAATTTTTGACATGAAATATGGCTCACTGATAAATATATTTTGTGAAGGTTAGAAAAATCAAACATCTAGACAAAATACAAGTGTACTGCAATAATTATTCATGTGGTCTATCTAGTACCATTTTTCTCTTCCTGTATCTTGAAAACACATTTTTTTTTACTTAACAAACACATTTTTTTTACTTAAACTACGGCTGCCACATCTTGAACAATGAAACAACAAATTAAAAGAAATAGTGGTATCCAACTGGCCTTAACTGTGGTGCACATCATAATCACTGAGGGAGCTTTCAACATCCCAGAGCCACAGCATGACCCAAAACTAATTAGATGGAATATTGGGGTGAGGAGATGCAGAAAGAGGATGACTAGACATCAGTATATCTGATTGTTTCTACTTTTGTCTTCCGTGAAAAAAAAATCATAAATATGATCAGAGGTTTTACTGGAAAAGGGTAAAAAAGAGCAGTTCTTTAATACTGGCAGTTCATAATTACTAAGTTTCCATCCCATATCAAAATAAAATAATTCAACTCTTTGAAACCATAAAGGTTATCTGTGGGATCTTTGTTATTACTGTCAATAAAGCATCAAAGAATTTTCACCAAATTTTTTAATAGCCTTTACAAATCCTATTTTTTAATGTTTTGTCTATTAGTCGTTTCAAAGAAAGGGTTGTATATTATCGTAAAGGGTATCTCAAGCTAGGAATGCATTTATCTTCAAGCAAAGTTTGGGTTTAAAGCAGAAATTATGGCTCCAATTAATCTTCAGCCTCTCTTCTTAGCTATCTGGTAATCACTTTTATAACTTTACCAATGAGCAAATATTTCTTAAAGCACTTATATAACCGAGAGTACAGGCGCCTTTGGTTTTCTGCCAACAGCACTTCTCCGCGTGTTTGTATTTAAAATAGAATGGTAGTAACATCACTTGTGTGCCTGAAATTCCTTCTGTGCACAGGCTCAGAATGAAAAAAAAAAAAAAATGAAAGTAGCAAGCCGCTTCATTGCTTTGCCATTAAAAAGCTAAAAGGAAATAACACATTCGTACTAAATTAAGACACGGAACAAATTATCCAAAGCCGGAGGTGGGAATGGAGGGAGGAACTCGGTTGAACCAACCTACCATCCTTTCCAAAATAGAAGATGTTTAACCTGGCAGCACACAGGGTGGCAAATGAGCTGCACCACCTCAGTCCAAGCAGGCGAGGTAGGCAGGAGAGAAGTGCTGTAATGACACAGAAGCCAGACACCGCGCTCCCCCGGACCCTGGCTGCCATCGCTCCCCAACTCCGTGCACCTGTCTTCCAGGGGCGCCAGAGGCAGAGAGCGGACCTAGTCGGCCCCTGACGGACTGTGCAGAAGAGGGTTCGCTCACCTGGATGGGAAAGAGCCGCGAAAGAGGTCCGAGAGGCCACCACCCCCGGTAAGGAGACCCTCATCCCCTACCACCTTCCGACTCGCCTCGGTCTCCAGCTCGAGTTTTTCGCTGACCGACAGTCTATTTCTCGACTCTGCGGACCGGCCAAGGCTGTCCGCCTAAGGGGTGTCCACAAACTTGCCGAGAAAGCCAGCAGAGGGGGCGCGTGGGGGGAGCAAGGGACGACACCGCACCTGGACCCCGACCCCCAACACCGCCGCCCGCCACCCGCCGCCCGCCCCCGCCGCGCCGGCAGCGCCCGCTCCGCGCCCCCGCACTCACCTCGCGCAGGCACCGCCCAGGCCGCTGCCCCGGCTCCGAGCGCGCGGTGGCCACCCGGGAGGGGGTCGCGGGCGGCCGACAGGACACTGAGGCGCTACCTGGCTCGATTGCTGCAGCAGCTGCTCCGCTGGCCGCCTAGCCCGGACAAAGAGAAGCCGCGGGGCGGGCGGCAACGAAGCCCCTGCCTCGAGCGCGCAGCGCAGCCCGCACGCGCCTCTCGCGAGGTGCCGTCCGCGGTGACAGGCGCCGGGCGGCCGGCGGGCCCGCGCTGGAGGGCGGCGGGGGGCGGCAGAGGCGTGCACCCCCTCCCGGCCGCCCGAAGACGCACACGCCGGGACCCGGCGCCTCCTCCCCGCCCCGCGCCCCGCGGACCTCAGCCTCGCCGCTGGGGGGGCCGCAGCGCCCTCTGCCGGCAGCGGAGCGGTGGTGAGCGTGCCCGTGGCCTCCGTCGCAGGTGGGACCCTGCTCGCGGTGGGGATGGCGACCCTGCTGTTCCACGGCGCGGGGTGTGCGCGTCCGGGAGACCCCGGGAAAGGAAGGCGTAAGACTGAGGAGGCGGGGGCAAGGACAGGGGGTCTGCTCTTCTCCGCCTAGAACCGAAAAGGGGGTAGCTTCGAATTATGTAAAGAGAAATTTGGGTTCAGCGTTGGGAGAACTTGGAGGAGGAAGGTAGGATTCCTGGTAGAGTCGACTTCTGGAAATGTTTGCGGGCAAAAGCGGACGTTTCTTTCTAGAATCAGGTTTGTTTCGATGCTTAAAAAGCAACCAAATGTGCCTGTCGCTTTCGAGGGGGCCCTCGAGAACCTTCATGACCCTTATGAATAAATAGAATAATCACTTCTCAAAGGCCCTCCAGTCCTGCCGATGCTCCCGGAACCTTGAAACAATATTTAGAAGGTTTGAAAAGGTACCCAAAGCCAGAGCATTTCTGCGCCCTCTGATTCAAATGGAAACGCAATCAACATTTGCATTTTGTAAACGAAATGGTGGCGCTGCACTGTTCGGTCCTTGCATTATTTGGGTTCGCTTTTTAGGGGGGCGGGAGCGCTTTTTCAGTTTACTACATTAAACGGTTTGGTTTGGTTTTATTTTATTACCAGTTGTTTTTCCAACTGAACTGCTTGGTGAGGGAAAATCATGAAACAGCATCTTTTTTCATACCACTGTCTTAGAATTATTCTATCAGATCTTCCTTCTCTGGAAGAATCTAAGACAGATTTCATAGCTTTTTCTGTCACTTGCAGGTGTTAATAAACAATCTGGTTCTCCAGTATTTTTTTAAAGTCCAGTTCACCAACTCAAAACTTCAGTTTCATTCTGCTTAAGCCTTCCACATGGCCCCACTTCAGAAGTCTACGCCGGGAAGGTCTTCTTTCCTAGATCTACATCCACTGGGCTGACTGTGATTACTGTTTCCTCCGAGATGACAAGGGATCTCTCCTGCACTGGGATGGGGTCTTGACTTCTAGCTTAGAGTCTCTTCTGATGATTCATCTCCCACAGATCCCCCAAAGGGTCACCATGCCCTGGCAGGCCGACCCAACTACCTTCTACCTTGTGCACTACTTTTTTGAACCGTAAGTTACTTAGAAGTATCTTTTAATTTCTAGATCTACTAGACTTTTAAAAATATCTTGTTGTTGCTTTCGCTTCTGTTACTTGCACTTTGGCCAAAACATGTGATCTTTTTGACACTGGTTCTTTGAAATTAACATAGACTTGCTGTATGAGGTATCGAGATGCTCTTGAGAAGAATGTGCATCCTTCAGTTTTTAGATGCAGTGTTCTATATGTGCTCATTATATAGAGCTTTTTAATTTTGGGCTCAATTGTTAATTGTAGCCCAAATGTATATAATATATTGTATGATTATTTTTCTACATTAATGAAAGGGGAATATTAAAATCCCTCACTATGATACTGCATTTGTCGATTTCATTCTGCGATCTTGTCAGCTACTACTTTACATATAGTGAATCCATGTTATTAGGAACGAGTATTAATAAATTATAATTTTATCACATTATAGTGACATCTTTCTCCATAATACTTTTTACCTTAAGATATATTTTCTTTTGACATAAATAATGCTATGATACAAAGAACTACAGGAGAGGTCTAGGAGTGATTTGGTGGTAAGGACCTTATAGAGGCTATACCTGATGGGGAGGATCATGTTACCACAATTTAAAAAATAGGGTTTTTTTTTTAATACTGCTCCAGAAGCTTCCTTTTGTTTAATAGTTATAACCATATACTTTTTCTGTCAACCTTTCTTTATTGTCTCAGGTGTGTTCTGTACAAATTTGCAATATGTGATCAATTTTTTTCAGTCTGACATCTTATCTATTCATTTGTAAGTAGTTTGAATTTAATTACTTAGGTAATTATTATGTAATTGCACCAGATATCAATTATTATATAATTGCACCAGATATCCACCCTATAATTTTGTGCTTTCTGTTAATTCTGGTTTTTTTTTTTTTTTAGACATTTTCTTTTCTCCTTTCTTTCCTCCCTTATATTGTTTGTGGGAAATTTCTTGTTGTATTACATTTTCTATTATACATGCATTTGTCTTTCAGTAAATATCCTAAAACTACTAATAAATATGGTTACCTGAAAATTCTAAATCTTTATATCTGTGCTTTTCCCAAACAAATAATTTTTGAGCACTGAAGTTTCATTTATTCCCCACCCATTTTACACATCATGCAATATATTACTAGGTTTTTTTATTCACTTTGCAAATTAATGTTATTATTTTTATGATAAGTGTTTGCTCACCATTCCATCTTGAATTAATTTTAACTCTCAAGTCTTCCTTCTGGAATCAATTTCCTTCTTTCTGGGGTACAACATCAAAAATTCTTTTGTGGATGTTTACTGGTGATAAACTCTTCAGTTTGGTTTCCTAAACATGTTTTTATTTCTATTTTGCACAGTAGTTATTCATTTTTATTTACATTTCTAGATTAACAACTACTTTCTCTTCAACCCTTTGGAAATATATTCTCTTCATCTTCCATTGTGGCTACTTTAAAATCAAATCCAAACCAATTGCTACTCCTTGAAAGTGAACTATGTCTCCTTTCTATCTGCTTTTCGGATCTTCTGTTGTATTCCATTTTTGCTTCTTTAGGTCCAACTGTGAATTTCATTTTGTTACTATTGCTTTTATTTATTGTACTTCCTGCATCTAAGATTTCTGACTTTTACTAATTTGGGGGAAGCCTCCAATACTATCTTCTACTCTTATTTTTCTCATTCTATCTTTCTGAATGCCCAATTAAATATATATTGTACTTTCTTATTCTATTGTGTGTCTTTGTCTGCTTTTCTTACTTCCCACTTCTTTTTTCTTCTCCTTCACCTACTTTCTGCCCCCCTTCCACTTCTAACTTCTTCCCCATTCTGTGTGATATCTTCTCATCTCTTTTCCTGTTCACTATTTTCTCTTCAGTGATATCAAGTTATCCCACTCATTAAATTTTTCTTGGCATCTCTTTATTTTTTAACCTTTTAATGTTTCTTGTGTATTCAAATTTCAGTCAGTGTGTTTTTCATTATGCGTGTTCATTATATAGTCTCTTATCTGTTACCTATATTTTCAATTATCTGTTCAATTTCAGTAAATTTGTTAAGAACACCTTTGAAATTTTTACATTTGGTTCAATACCTGAAGATATCAAGTGTCTAATAGTATTACGTGCTTTTTCTGTTCACACTCACTTATTATGGGTTGTTTCCTTACATATTTGGTAGTTTCTAATTTAAAGATCATACTTGGTCTCCTCCTGACTCCTTTTACTAATGGATGGATCTTTTTATAACCCCAGTCTTTCACAGATGATGCAGCCATAGAGGCTCTTTATACAGAGGTTTTAGTTTCAGCATCACCTTGTATAGACTAAGTCCTAATCTCCCATCCAAATCAGTTAAGCAGTTAAAACTCTTTAAATGCAAACTTCTTGAGTATTTGCTTACCATTTGGCTTTATCTATCCTTTCCTTTTGGTTCCTGGTCAATTTCACTCTTTAATGACTTTAGCTATGCATTAAATCTATGTTATTGTAGTATGCATCCTCCTAAATGCAGAACATGAGACAGTCTTGTATACAGGTCATTTATTCAGGAAGTGATACCAGAGAATATCCAAAATAAAAACCAAGGAAAGAGGGATAACCAACAGTAACACTGATTATAGAAACTGCTCCAGAAGCTCAATTTTACTGAATCCTTATCAAATGTATCACAGACATATCTCCTTGAAGCACTCACATCTCTTAAGCTTTCCATTAAGTCAAGTCCATCAGATTTTAAGAGCGGTGACCAGCAGGAGTCCTTATAAAGACAATACAGCTGGGTTAATAAAACAAATTACAGTTTCTTCTGTTACACCTCTTCCTCTTCTTCTTCCCATTCCAGGTTTTCTTTACCTCTGCCAGGACTTTCACCAAGCATGGCTGCTTGGAAGTTGGGGCAGCTGTGACCTTCTTCCCAAAGAATCTGAACACTCAGTTGCCTTGCTTTCCTTGAGCTATGACTGCTACAATTGCCATGCATTGCTACTGCTGGGTATGAAAGCACCAAAAGATGCCCAGTGAATCCTCTGCATTCAGGAAGACTCTTTCATAAACCTATCACACAGGAACAGTTCTACCCTTCATGATAGCAAGTGTCACCATTTTCTGCCATGATAGCTCCTTCCATTGCCCAGGAATGGATATGAGAATTCTATTGGAACGGAAAATTTAAAACTACCAGATGGTTGTTGTAGCTTCAAATTCAGTGGAACTGTTAACAGTGAATCAAGGACCTCTAGTCCAACAAAGTTTAAGGTTCCATAGGAGGCACAAATCATAAGTACTTCACTGGGAATGTTGAGTGTAGGGTCTGGTCTTACTTCTGTTCCATGGTTTCTGGAATAATTCGTTCTAGCTAATGATGTCACCATCCATAAACCAATAATTAAGCACATATACCACTAAGAAACTACAAAATGAATGTATGTGCAAGGGAGAGAATGGATTCTGTTCACACCGAGCTGAAAGTTAACTTTGCATACAGTCTTGGGGCAATGGAGGGATGGTATGGGCAGGCCTGGAGGAGCATGGCATGATTTTGTGAGGCACTTGTCTTAGATGAATTGTTTCCATCAAGTCAGTAGTCTGCTCTCTTCCAGACAAAGGGAAAGAGCTGCCCAGATGATTCAAAGTCTGGGGATTTGAAAATAATTAATCACATCAACCTAAATATCTCTTTTCCAGGTTTCAGGATGCCACTGAGTTTGAGATAGAAGCCTGATTGAGACTTTGCCTTTATTATCATTAGTTTTGCCTGAAATTGTTAAGTTGTTTAACATAGAGCAGATATGTTTTAATGGTATAATTCACATAAAATGCAACCAATGACAAAGATATGGGGAAATGAACCCTTGTTTGCTATGGTAGATGGTGTAAAATGGC
Organism: Uropsilus gracilis; assembly: GCA_004024945.1. Taxonomy (NCBI): domain Eukaryota; kingdom Metazoa; phylum Chordata; class Mammalia; order Eulipotyphla; family Talpidae; genus Uropsilus; species Uropsilus gracilis. The sequence goes on along the minus strand of PVHY01004384.1, from coordinate 27,748 downwards.
CAGCTGCTAAAACAGTTTGGTGGGTCTCAAAAAATAAAAATCAAATCACCGTGTATCATAATCATTCTGCTTCTAGGAACTTGTTCAGAAGACTTGAAAGCTGAAATGTAAACAGATTTGTATGCCTTTGTTCATGGTAACAGTATTCATGATAGCCAAGAGGTAGAAATAATCCAATTATCCATTGACACATAATTGAGTAAACAAAGTGTGGTCTATACATATAATGGAATGTTCCTTCAAATATACTTTTAAAAGGAAGGAAATTCTGACATGTTGTAATATGAAGAAAGCTTGAAAACATCATGAATTAAATAAATCAGTCACAAAAGAACAAGTGTTGTATGGTTCCACTTATCTGAGGAGTCTTGAAAAGTAAAATTCATAAAGACAAAAAGTAGAATAATGATTCTTCAAGATTATAGGGAGGGGAAATGGGGATTTAGTTCTTGAAAACAGAATTTTATAAGAAAGCAAGAGTTTTATAAGATGAACAGAGTTCTGGAGATGGCAGTGCCATTTGCACAACAGTATTAACATCTTTAAGTCACAGGACTGTACACATAAAAATGGTTAAGATGATAAATTTTGTGTGTAAATTTTATCTCAACTTTTGAAAATCATTTTAAAAATTAAATAAGAAGCAAAAGTGTCATTTCATATCAAGAACACCCACAGCATTGATGGGCAGTGGGATCCTCCATGCCTCCTGCCCAGACTCGGTGACCTCACACTTGCTAGGCTTTTTGGTCTGTGGAAGGTTTGACTGGTATATGCAGACATCCCCCCACCCAGTGACAGGGCCAGACCTTCTGGTTCCAGCTGCTAGACAAGTGGAGCAGGCAAAGAATGAGAGTATCTTTCTCCTCAGTCTATCCACACACAAGAGGCCTGGACCTCCCAGCTGCTCCTCATTCCTCTGCTGCCTCTGTGATCACTGGCTCCACAGAGAAGAGATAGCCTTTCATCCAGGGAAAATGCAGAGCAGAGACTAGAGACCCAAAGCCTGCCCTCTCAGGTTCCAGATACTATCTCCTGGTGCTGTCTCCCTGTCAGCCTCCCTCTCACCACCCATTCTTTAGGCATTGACTACAACTTTCAAATGCTAGCACTACAATACCCCTTGAACATTATGTTCTGTAGTTGGTTGACGATCTTGAACTCTACCTATGGTTCACACTTGACTCTAGTAACCCACTTAATGACTCCTTTTTTTCCCTCCTCAAATATGTTAACAGCTAAGAATATTAAGGTAATATCCTAAAGACACTGATAAAATTGAGTTGATGCGATTTCACCTCAACTATGCACTATTTTTTGTGTTTACCCTAAAGTTCAGTTTTTCCTTTAATTTGAAATGGCTCAAATAATACAGAAATCTTGATTTCTGTCCCAGACCTAAGGTAAATTCCTGCAGGCAATTATATTTGACATAACTGAAACATCAGAATAAAAATGGCTGCAGCCCTCATGAAGCTGTTTGAATTTCTAAAGCAAGATGATTCCCTTAAGAAGATATTCACATTATGACATTAATTTATAACTATGACAGAAATGCATATTGAAAGACAAAGAAAGCTTTCCCTTTTTTGTTTGTTGTAGTTATTATGGAATAAATTTTAGTTATTATAGCAAGCCCTATTGAACAATATGTATGTAGATTTTTAAGCCATCTATCTGCAGCAGTTAAAGAATCCTTCTGAGGAAATCTGATATATTCAAATCAGTTTTCCTAACATCCCGATCCCTAATTGTTATTTAATTATATATTTTCCGAAAACCTAACCACAAGAGACCAAACCAGACTAGAGTCTTTCTTAGAAGAATGAGAACTTCCCCAGCATTTTACCTCAGATCTCAAAAGGGCATTTCTCTGGAGAATAGTGAGCAGTGACCAAAAATGTACATGTGATTATAATATATTCATAATTATAAAAATCATACAAATTACTTACATTCACTCTTGAATGAACCTTTCCTTCTTTGAGTGAGCTTTCGCTTCTCCACAGGTGTTTGTGGGGCACCCACTTTTGCTTTTTTGTTGTGTGAAGACCATGCCAATATGGTTCCAATTTGGTGGGAATTTGTATTCCAGATAACTACAGCCTGTGCAAGGTTTGTGAGAAAAATAAAAAGGACAACGTGACAGAAACTCAGGTTGCAGTTCTCAGTGGAAAAGCCTTGAGGCAAAGGGAAGGAAAGGTGACAAGTTTCAAAGTAGGAAAATGCTGCTTAAATATATCTTTGTATTTTTTTTTTAATTTGAGGGGTTAATTTAAAGTATTTTTTAATTTTGGAGATTTTTTTAGCATTTACTCCTCAAAAAACTGAATAATTGTTCTAGAGAATATTAACAAGTTCATGACTATATACACATATGGTAGATTATATATGTGTTATATAGGCATATATACATATACCATATATATTGTGGCATGCATTCTATAAATAGAGATCCAGTCAAGATCCTGTATCCATTGATATGGTTATCTTCAATGTACAAAAAAAGCAATTTCACCTTTCATTAGATCTTCTTTTACAATGTGTAGAAATTTAAACTGGTCCAACATCTACTGAAAGTAGTATGGAGGTGTCTCAAATGTTAAACATGGATTTACCATTTGACCCAGTAATTTCACTCTTAGACATCTATCCAAAAAATTCAAAACACTAATTGAAAAGGAAACTTGCAATTTCATGTTTATTGAAGCACTATTTACAATGGCCAAATTATGGAAACAACTTAAGTGACCCAGAGCAGATGAGTGAATCAAGAAGACGATATATGTATGTATGCATGTGTATGTACACATACAATGGAATACCACTAAATGATTACAAAAAAAAAAGTTTAATTCATGACACTGTGGCAACAGATTCTCTTTCCCTCTTCCAGGACTCTCACCATGCTAGGTTGCTCTTACTTAGCATCTTTTCTGTTCAATTTTGATGGGTTCCTATAGTATTTCTTGCAATGCCAATGTAGTGGCAATGAACTCCATTAGCTTATAGTCTCTGGAAAACTCTTGATATCTCTTGAAGAAGTCTTAATGTTAAAGTAGTCAAATTTATCAAGTTTTCCTTTCATGAATCTCTATGTCTTGCTTTAGAAATTCTGAGGTCAGAAGATATTCTCCTTTATTTCATCTATGAATATCAAAGTTTTGTCTTTCACATTTTAAGCATTTAATCAATTGGAATTGATTTCTGTGTTTTGTGTGAAATGGGAATCCAATTTCAATTTCATCTATGTGGATACTCAGATGTTCCAAAACAATTTAGTAAGTAGTTCCTTCTGTTCCAGTCATCTTCAGTGCCACTTCTGTTATATAGCAAAGATTCACAAGTATATGGGCTTCTTTCTATACTCCTTATTTTGTTACACTGACCTCTTTGTCTCTCTGCACCAAAATCTGACACATCAAGGCTAAATGTTGATAGTAATCCTTTATATGTGCTAGAACAAGCCTATCAACCTTATACTTCTGGATTATTTTTGATCCTTTTATCTTTCATGAAAACTTTAAAACCAACCTGGCAACATCTATGAAAATTTCATTCATCTCTTATTTAGAATTTGGAGAAATAAACATTCATAATTTTGAGTATTCCTTTCCCAAAACTTGAAAATAATTCTATTTACTTAGTTGTTCTTTACTTTCTTTCAACAAGATTCTAATACTAGTCTAGCCATAGGTCTTCCACTTCTGGTATGGCAGGTTGCAGTTGTCTCCCAAAAATCCATTCTCCTTGCCCTGAACACACAATCACTCAAAGTGAGATTCTGCTGACCCTCAGAATGATGGTTTGGTGTCTAGGTAGCTTGTTAAGGGGTGTAAGGGAATTTCTTAAAGAGACACTGCTTTTCTTGCACTCAGGTGTTCCTCACTTGGGGTTGACCACAGATTTAGGAATGGCCCCGAGGCCATTATTTAGGTGAATACAGTATGCTCAGTAATGACCTAGCAACAAAGTTGAAGGGTCCTAGGTCTCTAGATAATCTAGTGAAGCAAGCTAGATTATCTAGCCAATGCCAAAAGCAGCTCTCTTAAAAATTCATGCCAGTAGGGTATGTTTGTTATGGTTTGCTACCTCTTCTATGCATCATTAGATTCTAGTTAATAATATTTTATTTAGGATTTTTATATCTATGCTTAAGCATGAGATTGGACTGCAATTTTCCTTTATTCTATTTTCTTGTCTTATTTTGGTATCATAAAATGCAATTAAGAATAGTCATTCCTTTAGAATTTATATTAGATGGAATGATGTTGTGCTAAAAATTTTAATTAAAATCATCTGCAAAATCATTTGGATCTCATGTTGTTCTTGTTGGAAATAATTTTCAATAATTTAGTGACTTGATTTCTTTAATACTTTCTTATAAATAAGCAGTGAATGCCATTCAATATAAATTCTATTGTTTACATTACAAAAGTGATTATTCAACTTTTCATATGTCTATTAATTGAGACCTTCTTATTTTATTGACTGCCAGTTTATTTCCTTTTCCCATTTTGTCCTGTTGGGTTAATTTTTCTTCCCTTCACACTGGATAGAATATCATTCATTGCCCCTGTGATGTAAGTTTTAGGCATATAACTTACTTTGACCAATAAAAAATGTTAGCAAACATAATACAAGCAAAAGGCTCTGACAGCTTGCTCAGACAGCATATTAGCCATCCCAACCAGCCCTGAGTAATCACTGATCTTAGAACAATAAGAGACACTTACAGTAGACCTGTCACCAAACTGTATCCTTGGCAAGCCCAGCAATCTGCAGCCTAAAATAAGAGTCACTTAGTGCAGCCTACCTAAGTCAGTCACATCAGAGTTCAGCTGCTGACTTTGTGAGAATGAATGCAATCACTCTAAGCCACTGAGTTGTAAGAGACTTTGCTATGCAACATTTCTAATAGCTGAGTAATACATTGCTCTATCTTTTAGGCTGTTAGAGAATTTCTGATTAGTTTTTATAATTATCAACTTAATTCATGTTATACATAATTATAGGTAATATATGCAATTAATTTTATGTAATTATTAACTTACAACTGTACCATTCCCATCTGTATTGGAATGTTCACATAAGGAAATTCTCATTAAATTTGTGTATTTTTCCTCTGTAATCTTCTACTACCTCTGAATCGAAATGGTGTTTTCCAGTTGTGATATTTAATAAAGAATCAATTCCATTATCTGTTTTCTTAAACTGTAGAAATACATAATTCTATAAGCTGTCTAAAGTAAGCGGTATATTAATCATTTCTAGATACTCATTATTTTTTCCTAAGTTCAATTCAATATATGTAGTTGCCCTAAAATTAATCCTATTTTTAACTGGGGAAATTTTTTAATTGAAAACTCATTAAGATTATAGAACAGTCACTCTTTTAGCTAACAATTTGTTTTTGCTTTAAAATTTTAATTAGGTTAGCATACCAATTCAATTCCTCCAATTACTTTGTGTTTAACCAAGCTGAAATTAAGCCTTCATTTGCTACCCGGTTCCTCTAGAGAATTTAAATTCACCACCATCTCTAGTAATCCACATCTCTGTTCCTTGTTAGCCAAAATAATTTGATTGCTTCCAAATTATTTTTACTATTTCCAGTTCCTGGATTATCTCATGATGCTCCTATCTATGCAAATTGAAATTGAAGAATGCATATTTCATTGGTAGATGAACAAGAAAACTGTTATACGAGTAGCATTTTCTGGTGTGAGTGAATCACTGCCCCTTTGAGGCACGCTCTCTAATTCTCTTAAGAGAATGGTGGCTCTTCTCTGTGTCTCATGGCAGTTTGCATAGGGCTTGCAAGCTCTGCAGCGTACGTACAGCAGCCATTCCACTTGGCTGGGAGTCCCCATTGGTAGATATTCATTTGTAGTTGTCAAGTCCCCATTTTGGTGCTTGGCTCACAGAAAACTTTCAGTAAGTGTTGGCTACTGATGGATGGGTTGAAGTTTGCACTGGGTGATATTAAAGTAACAGACAGCAGACAGCCTATTTGATGAACCTTCTCTTTCCTGGGCAGTTAGACCATGACTGAAAAAGAACAATCATTTGCATTCCTGTACCATGTAAATTTTTAGAAATTCTCATTCTAGTTACTGTGAAACCCAACACCAAACAAGAGATAAGATGACAGAATAAAAAAGGCTGTCCTCAGTTTTTAAAATGAAGTGTTCTGGGCAACAAGTGCTAGCAGAGATGTGGAGAGAAAGGAACACTCTTACACTGCTGGTGGGAATGTAAACTGGTCCAACCCCTATGGAAAGCCATGTGGAGGACCCTCACATTAATGAAAATGGAACTACCATTTAACCCAGCAATTGCTCTCTTGGAAATCTATCCAAAAGAAACCTCAAAGTGGGTACAAAGGGACACCTCTACTCGAATGTTTACTGCAGCACTATTTATAATTGCAAGGACTTGGAAGCAACCGAAATGCACCAAAACAGATGGCTGGATGAAAAAGATGAGGTATATATACACAATGGAATATTACTCATCAATTAAAAATGACAAATTGCATGATTTGATGATAACATGGATGTACTTAGAAGAAATCTTATTAGCAGAAACAAATAAAAAAGAAAAAGACAGAAACCAAATGGTTTCACTAATATATGGGATATAAGGAAAAAATAAACAAAAGCCATGAGGAAAAGTCCAAACAAGCTAACCACCAAACTGAAGCACACAACTCGGGGCAGGGGAGAAAGGGGGGGAATAGTCAGGAAGGGGGGGAGAATCCCTGGGATTATAAAATGTGAAACATATAAATAAATATATATTATATATAATAAATATATAAATTTATATGTATAATTTTATATAAATAAATTTATATATATAAATAAATTTATTTTTGTACTGGTAAAAAATAGGCAATCAGACCAATGGAACAGAATTGAGTGTCCTGAAATAAAACCACACATATATAGTCAACTAATCTTTGACAAAGAAGTGAAAAATTTACATTGGAACAAGGACAGCCTCTTCAATAAATGGTGCTGGGATAACTGGTGCAAAACATGCAAACAAATGGACCAAGACAATTCCCTCACACCATGTACAAAAATCAACTCAAAATGGATAAAAGACTTAGATGTCAGACCTGAAACCATGACACACATAGAGGAAAACTTGGGCAAAACCCTCCATGAAGTACAATTCACAAATCCCTTTCTGGACATATTTACAGATGGCAAAAAAATGAAGGAAAACATAAACATATGGGACTACATCAATGAAAAAAGCTTCTGTAGAGCAAAAGAGACAACAGAAAAAACAAAAAAAGAAGCCCAACAGAATGGGGAAAAATTTTTGCCCTCCACAAGAGTGATAAGAGTTTAATAATGAATATCCACAAGGAACTCACACAACTAAACTAAAGCAAAACAAGTAGCACAATCAAAAAATGGGGAGAAGAACTAAAAACACACTTCTCCAAAGAGGAAATACAAATGGCCAACAGGCACATGAAAAACTGCTCAATGTCACTAGCAATCAGGGAAATGCAAATCAAAACCACAATGAGATTCCACCTTACACCAGTAAAATGGCCCACATCCAAAAAAAAGAGCAACAACAAGTGCTGGCAGGGATGTGGAGAAAAAGGAACACTCTTACACTGCTAGTGGGAATGTAAACTGGTCCAACCACTATGGAAAGCTGTGTGGAGGACCCTCAAATTAATGAAAATGGAATTACCATTTAACCCAGCAATTGCTCCCTTGGGAATCTACCCAAAAGGCACCTCAATGCTTGTACAAAGGGACACCTTTGTACTTTGTGCTCGGATGTTTATTGCAGCACTATTTATAATTGCAAGCACTTGGAAGCAACCGAAATGCCCCAGAACAGATGACTGGATGAAAAAAACATGGCATATATTATACACAATGAAATATTACTCATCAATTAAAAATGACAAATTGGATGATTTTATAATAACATGGATGTACTTAGAAGAAATCATTTTAGGAAAAACAAATAAAAAAGAAAAAGACAGACACCAAATGGTTTCACTATAATATGGGACATGGGAAAGATAAATAAAATCCCATGAAGAAAAATCAAAGCAAGCTAAAAATCACAGCAAGGACACAAGCGGGGGGGTGACAGTGTGGGAATGGGCGCAGAGGTGGGGAGAACCCCGGGAATTACAAAGATGTGAAATTTATATATAAGTACATTAAAAATAAATAAATAAAAATAAATTTTAATAAATTAAATAAATATATATAAATAAATGAAATAAATAAAATGAAAGGTTCTTATTGTGATAAATTTTAATGAGATGAGTTAAATGAAGCACATACCCCAGTGTTTAGAGTATAATTATGAATGTCTACATATTTGTCACCTCCCTCCCCTTGCATGCAGAGGAAGCTCAGCTTTCACCTTGCACTCATGCTCACATAAATCCCAAAACACGTGCATACATGTGCACACACCTCATGAAAGGCTAAGCTTTGCTAATTACTTGTTTTAAAACAAAATCACCTGCCCTATTCATATTGAAAATGGTTATTCAAACCTGCACCAACCTTCAAAAGCCCAGAGGAAGAAGAAGGAAAATTAAACTTTTGTCTCCAATTGGTTTTGAAATTCTTGATTTGGGAGATAAAGCTAATACATAGTCTGCCCAGCAGAGGGCAACAGGACCCACGGGAAAGCTTCAAGCCTGGGTTTAAAAATGAGGCTCAGCAAGGTCTCCTGAAGAAAACCTCCCCTACACCCTATTTCTGGTCAAGAAAGGTAGCTGGGGAGGTCAGCATGGGAGAGGGGCAGAGGAGAGGAAGGGGAGCAGTGCAAAATACGAATATGGAATCTTGTTCCATAAACTGCAGGGGATAAAGAGAGATATTTTTCCTGTCTTGTATAGTCTCTTTCTACCCATCAAGGTGTTTTGTCAGTGAACATCAGTTCTTTGGATCACAAGGACATTGACAAAGTGGATGCAGGCCCTCGGGGGGGTGGGAGGTGAGCAGCCTGTAAATTAGGCATGCAGAGAACTAGGCCAGCCTCTGTCTCTGGGATCTCCTGCCAAGCTCCCAGTCCAGGCAGGGAGGGAGGGTAACCGCAGCACAGTGCCAATCCTGGTTGGAGTGAGGGCCACACCATGGTAGGGCAGGGTCAGAAACTGGTGACCCAGCCCCCAGTACAGAAGGTGAGGGGTGGCAGGAAGCAGGACTACCTAAGAGGCCAGATTTCCCACCCCGATACAGCATCTGTTGGCCCATCAGATTTCACTTACAGACCATAAGTGAAAACCTACAATTATCAAGTATTTCAAAATGGTGACCACAGAACCTTAAACCCAAATAGAGGGCACTCCTTCTGAGGGTAAGGCTCTGTGGGACCGTACTAGTCACTCACTGTCAAGAATCTACATCCAACAAACACTAACAACTTAATTTCCACTAAATCCAGAAGGTCACCATGTGCCTTCCAGTTTCCCATATATGAAAGATAACCAACTCCCTGTGGTTCTTCTGCCATCAGAACAGAAAACATCATCACACACCCGTCTCCTCTCACTCTTCACTCCAGTTACATAGGTCTCCTTGATGCTACTAGAATACTGCAATATTTCTGTTCCTGCTGGACCCTTACCTTAACTGTCCATTTCCATTGGTAGCTCTTGCTCAGACACTATGGAAACCCCCTCATTCCCATCACTTAGAAAGCTCTTCAGATGTCCCCTTATCAGAGAGGGCTTCTCCTTTTAAAAAAGCAACCCCCTCTGCGGGACCTCGCCTTTTAACTTGCTTCATTTCAAGACTATACTTTCAGGGATCATTTCTATAGCTCGTTAACTAGCTTCATTTCTCCTCATAGCACTTACCACCAGCACCTGATGCATTGTGTATTGATTTAACTGCTTTTGGTAAGTCTGCACCAATGAGAATGTCTATGGGAGCAGGAATTTTGCAGATCTTTTGATCTATCTCAAGCTCCTAGACTAGTGCCTAATGTGAAAACACTTAGATGTTGATATGATAGTAAAAGTCTTGATGACAAAGTATCTTATGACTGCAATGCTCCCTGATGAGACAAAAAATAAAGGCCAAAAAACAACCAGAGTATATTCAACAGGGTCTCCTGAAAAGCAAATCTCTCCCTTGTACACAGATTTGTTTACAAAGAAGAATACCCACATACTACCTTTGTATTTTTCCATCACCTAAACCTGTGGTACCTTTAAAACACCTTGGAGAATTACAACTGCATTCCTTGTGCAAGTAATATGAGTCCAGATATGCTAACAATCTTACTTAAAGTAATAAAACTCACAGAGGCAAAGTCAAATCTAGAGGATGAGAACCTAAGACTCTTGAGCGTTATCCTCATGCTTTTCCCTGAAATCATACTAATATGTGGTCTACCAGCTGAGCTTTTCCTTTTATCCCAAGGTCAGGATGTAGCCTTCCTGCCTCCAACAACTCTACTTCATGGTCCAGCACCTTGGAAATTTACTCAGCTTGTTTGCAGATATCAGTCACTTTCATCAGCATATCAATAAGTCTTTATTAAGAAGCTCACACGTAGAATGTTTCTAATAATTGCATATCAAATATCAAGGGAAAGCATAGGGGAGTTCACTGTGTGTTCTGAAATACTATAATAAACAGGCAGATCCCAAGTTATATAAGCCTAAGTATTTGCCTCCTAAATGATCATTGATCTCTAGCCCCTGAGGAGTTGATTGTCTAGCCCTCAGCAAAGCACTGTTCCAGCCCATATACTGTAGCTAATTAGCCACAACTACATTTCACATGAGGGCTTCCCTTTGTGGTGAATGTTAATATTCAGCAGGAGGATAGACACTCTTTATTCCTTTAATCGTGTTTCCCTAATTAGATTGCAAATTGCAATTGCTTCTTACTCTTGAAATGAATATCTTAGATTTCATCATGGAGTTCCTATGTTCACGTTTTATCTTAACTACTAAGATCTCAGCTCAACTAAGTACAAAATAGATCTTACACCACAGATAACTTTCAGATAAATACAAAATTTTTTACTTGCAGTGATCCTCACAACATAGTTATCTAATAGTGTCTGATGTATAATTATTACAAGAGGCAATAATACATTTCAGTGTGACCAGAAAAAATGAAATGTATCCAAGCCTAGTCTATAACCTCTTTGCTTCTCATTTCCTAACTCTTAAAGTGGAAAGACTTTTATGTGACTCTTATCTACTTTTATGTAGCACTCTTAGAAAAAATAAAAATACCATAGGGTAAATTTTGGCAAATAAAAGTTGCTATACTATATTCATAATAGTCACACTATTTACAACATAGGTATTTAATAAGAGATAAATATAATAAAATAAGTATGATATGGGATTTTAAAAACTAGAGATCCCAATTGTGCTCTAGTTCAGTCATTTTGCTGAGGAATAAACAAAAATGCAGAAATAGCAGATCATTGGAGTTTGAATCAACTGTTATAATGTCTTCCCTTGATAGACTAAAATTACATAATATATTATATTTAAAGAAAGAATTAAATTGGCTATTTAATTCATTTAAAATACATCAGATAATGAAACAACTAATATCTCTTGTAAGAACTCGACTATTTACAGTAGTTTTTCTCATTATTTTTTATTGATAAGCTTTCTAGATCCTATACTACCATGGTTATCCTCCATACATTTTTAATTTTTCAGTGTCCTAAAAATCATTAAATTTAAATCATCAACCCTATTCTCACCATTATCAGCAGCTGTGAGATAGGTACAGCCTTGAAAATTCAGATGACTATAGTTCATGCAAACCAAAATCACATTCATTTTTAGAATATATGCATAGGCTAAAAGCCCTAGGCTGCTTCTGTGTGAAATGCTATAAAGCCAGGAGACATCTGTTCTTTTTTCCTGCTCAGTAGCCATTTCTCAGACTTCTGCAACAATTTTGCTTTGGGGAGTTATCATTCTATCCACTGGAAGATCTATCAATCCAGATGGCCTGCCCTGTCCCAGCCAAGCGGCCAGTATGTGATTAAAGTTGGACAACTAGCTGCCTTCTCTTTGGTATCTGGACACGACAAAGGCTAGTGGGAGCTGAATGATTTAAGTGGTGATGAGAAGACACTATTCCATCACTTCTAATTGTTTAGATCATCCAAGTTATTCTGGTTTTAGAGCTTCCAAACAGTTTTCCAGCCTTTCCTTTCATTCCTTTTATTCTCTACTTCTTCCCAAATTCTTCTTTTGTCTTTTATTAAAGCAAATTCTGTTTCTATTTGTATTAACCAGGATCTTTAGCTGGTACATCTGGCCTCTGGGTAATTTTCTAACTTGTATCCCTGTGTATCTTCTACACTGTTTTTATCATCCTTTTCTATCACACAGGAGACTTGTCTGCCCTGTTTATTGCTGGAACTCCAGAACCAAGAACTGAACATGACATGGCAGTGGCTGCTCTCCATTGTCAGATTCAAGAACCTCGGGTGATAAACTAAGAAAATGAACTTTTTAGTCTATTTCTTTAAAAACAAGAACTCATAAAGGAGAAATAAATCTGTCAGAGTATTTAAGACCTGATTCTCACTAACTAAATGCAAGTCCTGTTTTCTGCCAAATTAGTCTCAGGATTGAGCAGCTGGGTACAGTGGAGAGGACCTTGTGACAGAAAGAATGGTTCAATACCAGCTGGAGGAACCAAGCCCCCGGAGGGGCTACAGCTGTTGTGGCCACAGTGACTGGCCTTCTTGCCTGTCATCAAACCAGAGGGTAAAAGTGCTTAGACTGATGCACATGGACACGGCTCTGCTTTTCTGTTCTTTCCGTGTAATTCATGGTGAATAGAATGTGGGCCTAAAACAGTTTTGCTTTAAAAGGAATGAGGAGAAACAATGAGAAAGGAGAGAGTTGCAGGGTGGGATTGTTGTGTCTAATGCTTGTTGACAAAGATAATTGCTCCTACTGGAGATTTAGACAAAATAAGAAGAGGCTCAAGATCTCCCACCCAGATAGGATATAATTAAAATTTGAATTTTTCTTCTGGAAGCCTTTTTTAAAAAGGCTTAAAGAGGGTAAAGAGTAAACAACCTATGTTCAGAAGTGTCAGTTGATTCTTACACCCTAGGAGACCTCAGCAGGAATACTCTTCAATAATGGCTAATGGAGAAAAAGAGAGAGAGAGAGAGATGTATACCAGATGCTGGCCATGCTAAATGATTTGCATTCATTTTCTCCTATGATCACATAATCTTCTGGGTAGATAATACAGTAATCTCCAATTGTGCAGATTAGGAAATAAGTCTTAGAGAGGTTAAGTGACTTACTCAAGTCTATCCAGTTAGTATGATTTTAACTAGATAGCAACAGATGCTAGTCTAGATAGAAGGAAATAGGATCAGGAAAAAGAGAAGAGCTAGATCCAAGTATCAGCACTAACCATAGCTGTGAAGATGTTTCATGGAAAACTTGGGAAAGGGAAAAAACAGTGCCGATTCAAACAGTATTCAAACTGCTCCATTTTAAAGGGTACCTAGATGTGTCTTGAGCCTGCAGCTCCTTTCCCACCCTACTTGCTCTCCATACGCAAATCATTCTCTGTCCACCTCACCAAGCAATGCCTACTATACTATTGCAGCAGATTCATCAGACTTAGAAACTGACTAATGATTTTTGCTGGTGTCACACTGAAAAATAATAAGAAATTCTTTCCTAGACTTGGATATGAGACCTGAAACTATAAAATACATAGAGGAAAACCTGGGCAAAATCCTCCATGAATTTCACTTCAGAAATTCATTTCTGGAAACAACCGCAGCTGGCAAAAAAAATGAAGGAAAACATAAACAGTTGGGGCTACATCAAATTGAAAGGTTTCTGTACAGCAAAAGAGACAATAAACAAAATAAAAAGAAACCCAACCGACTGGGAGAAAATTTTTGCCCTCCAGACAAGTAATAAGGGTCTGATAACAAAAATACATAAAGAGCTCCTACAACTCAACAAAAACAAAGCAAAAAGCCCAGTCAAAAAATGGGGAGAAATAAGACACTTCACCAAAGAGGAGATACAGATGGCCAATAGACATGAGAGAATGCTCCTCAGCACTAATAATCAGGGAAATGCAAATTAAAACCACACTGAGATACCATTTTACACCAGTAAGAATGGCCCATATTAAGAAAAAAAAAAAAAAGACAACAACAAGCGATGGCGCAGATGTGGAGAAAAAGGAACTCTGTTACACTGCAAACTGATCCAGCCGCTATGGATGACTGTGTGGAGGACCCTCAAACAATTGAAAGTGGACTTACCATTCTACCCAGCAACCCCACTACTGGGAATCTACCCAGAGGACATGAAAACACTAATTCAAAAGGACACCTGTATGCACATGTTTATTGCAGCTCTGTTTACAGTTTCCAAGATATGGAAACAATCCAATGCCCCAAAACTGATGAATGGCTGGAAAAAATGTGGTATATGTACAGGATGGAAAACCATGCATCAATCAAGAAGGACAAACATGTAATTTGCAGCAACATGGATGGAACTAGGAGAACTCATATTAGCAGAAAGAAGACCAAAAAAAAGAGAAATACAGGATGCTCTCAATTATATGATGGATATAGGGAATAACAAATGAATAAGAAAAATTAGAAACAACTAACGGGGTTGAACAATGGAGCAAGCAAGGAGGAGGGGGAAGTAGGCAGAGGAGGTGGAGGGCACAAAAGAGTAGGATGGTTAACAGGTGTTAGGGACATGAGAAAACCCTGGGGTACACAATAATGTAATATATATAAATATATATATACAAAATAAAAATAATTAAATAAAAAAATCAACCATTACAGAGATAGTTGACATTCTCTGTGGACATCTCTTCTATCCTATTCCCCATTAAACATTCCCTGAAATAATAATCAGTACACTGGATTTGATGTTTATCATTCCAGTGGTATTTGAAACTTTTAAATCACACATACACATATGAGTAAATAATATTTTACTATAATATTTATTTTGCATGTTTTGTAATTTTGTAATTATGGTATTGTAATATGTATGCTGATCTGTAACTTGTTTTCTTCCCACAAAAAAAATAAATATAAAAAAGAAATGCTTTTCTTATCCAGCTCCCAGAATACAATTATGTCTGTGAGTCTTGGAAACTTTTGTATTTACTCTTTATCCAAAGATGATAAAGGGTATTTGGAGGTATTCTAAATTTTCAGGAAAATGGGATATGACCCTTCTATTCCCAGAAAGAAATGGATCTTCTGAAAAAGAGGTTCTCAAAATGCTGTCCTGTTGAAGTGGGGTCAACTCTGGAACCGGTGATGACCCAGTTGTTGAGTTCTCACCTCCATGCTTCAGAATACAGAACATGACCCAAAAACAGAAAGGAAAGCAGTGTTTATCTACACAGGAAGTGAGAAAAATGAAGAACGTGAAATAAAGAAAATAAAATGACTTGGCCAGCATGTGGCCAGATGCTATCCTATCACAGATGATGCCTACTCCACTGAGGCTGGGACCCAAGTGGAAGCCATGAGCCACCTGCAGGATCCAGAAGATTCCCAAACCCTCAACTTCAAGCAGGAGCCTACCAGAAAAGCCCCAGCCTAGATGATGGTTGAAAACATCCCCAGTCTCAATTGACTGTTCTCTTTCAAAATTTACTGAAGCTCTGCTTCACCTCCTCGAAAGTCCCCACTTTCTATTTTTAACACCATTTCTCTGGAAATGAAGATGAAATGTGTATGTGGCCTCAGAAGACAGTCTTCTCAGGGTTATAGTGTATTCAAAGGAAATAGCTGTCATGTGGCAATGACCATGAGTCACTGTGTGGCAAAGTCCTTCATTCCAAAACCCAGTGAATCAGTCCAAGCCAAAAAAAAGTTCAAAAATATTTGAGAGGAAATCATTTACTCTCCACCTTCATCTCAGTTTTATAAAACAATTCATAGTAATTCCATTCCATTCTATTTTTGCATAAATCCACAGGGTGGGACAAATAAGTAAAAATGTTGACTTTGTTGGAACTTTCATAAGAGCATTTAGATTCTGCTCTCAACATTTGCCTTGTCCAGGCTTCTGAAGCCATGGCATGATATGGTTGTATTAGACCCCACCTGAGATTTCCTCTTCTTCCAAAGGATTTTTCTCTCTGGGGCTTTAAGTTCTGCTAATGGAGTTAAGCTTCCTTACCTCCACAGAGGTATCTGGAACCCTACAGGAAAAGTGATAGTCACTTTCTTCTTTCTTCTGCTAAATCTCAACTACCAGCAGCAATCTAGTCTCAATGGTAATATCCCAAGCAAAGCCTTGATGCTATCTAACACTTTACTTAAGGAGAAGAAATAAAATGCCTTATTGAAACGATGCAACATAGACACATTATTATGAGTATTTAAAAACACTTATTATCACTTTCTATTTCATAGTAAATATCAAAGAGAGAGAAAATGTAAATATAATTTTGTTCTACTTATTGAAAAAAACTTCAATATAACATTGCTGCAGATTCTGGTCAATATCAAAGAGAGAGAAAATGTAAATATAATTTTGTTCTACTTATTGAAAAAAACTTCAATATAACATTGCTGCAGATTCTGGTCAGCTGAAAAAAAATTTTCCTTGAGTCAAATAAAAAAAAAACTGTATCTTTGCAAAGAAGAACTTATTAAAAGTATGTTCATTTCAACTTGTCAAGTGACAAATGTTTAATTTTGTTGTTTTGTTTTGTTTTGATACAAGGTCTTGCTATGTTGCCCTGGGAAGTCCCAATCCCATGGACTCAAGCAATCTCCAGCCTCAGCCTCCCAGGTAGCTGAGATCACAGACATGCACCACCATGCCCAGGTATTTTTTGAGACTAGGTCTCTCTATGTTGCCTGGGGTAGTCTCAAATCCTTGGACTCAAGTGATTCCTAGCTTGGTCAATTCAACTCCATGTAAAAGATTCTCAATCTTGAGTTCCATCAGATAGCATGTGTCTTAAAAATATTTCTCCTAGCAGTTTCTTCAAAAATAATTCCTGCAAATGTCAAAACTCTGAAAAAACTAAAATTAAAATTTGATAATATAAATGACAAGGAAATTTGTTCAACATTATAACTTAAAACATACAATGTTCCAGGACAACAACAACATTCAAAATTGATAAGTAGTATTATATCAGAACATATCATTCACCTAAGAAGTTTCACATAATTTTAGAAAACCAATAATGACATTCAAATGTATGCTACAGGTAAATATTTCTTTCAAGTGAAATGCTTCCCATTTAGTTCCAATCTACCAAATAAATGTCAATTAGGTCAAATTTAGCTGTCTTTCCACTAAGGAAAGAGAAAAATTTATGGAGTGTCTCAAGAGCTGTTTTGAGGTTCCACAAAACTTCTGATCAATCAAGAAAAGACTGCCATTTGTTTTTAAATTTAGATTTCTGGGTAGTTATATCATAAAAAATTACCATTTAATTATTCAAGAGTGACAATTTAAGACATCAAAGCTCCAACTAGTTTCAACAGGTAGGAGGGGGAAAAAATCATTACACTCAATATCACAACTTTATGGAAATATGCACATGTTTCAAACCAAGCCATTAATTACAAATTAGTTCTCATCAATCAAAGATTATCCCATATCACTTTTTTTGGAAGCACTTTTTCCAGTTTCAATTATGTTTCTGATCTTAAACTTTCTATGGGTACCATTTATATCAATGGTTTTTATCCTCTGGAAGCCAAAGTAAAACACAAAAGGAGACACAGACAAGCTACACATGTACACAGACAGCTCCATGAGTTTTTATTTAACCTATGTGGAGTATATTATACACCTGCAGTTTTACTCATATTTGTAAGGACACAGGATTTTCTCACTTCTTTAGAAGGACAAATCCTAGTTGTCTGAAGCTAGATTCTTTTCACAACTACCTGATGAATAGACATTTATACTCACATGAAAGTAGCAGTTGTTTGTTGATCTCAACCACTCATGTGCCTGAAAAAAATGGTCTGCAAAGGTCAAAATAGAAAAATCGAATGTGGAGCTATATGAAAACAGGAAAATTCAAAAAAATTCAAAAAGTAAAAGCCAATATCAAAACCAACTATTTCCCATGGGATCAAAATCAAACTGCCAGCATTGGAAAGTGATAACAGTGAAGGTCACATACCTTACACTGGAAAGGAGAAAAAGAACTTCATTCCAGTAACTGCTAAAGGAAGGTTCATAGCTTTCTACAAAACAAATGAAAAAACATTAAAAAACAGTATATAATGTCTTTGCAAACAAAACCTAATCATCCCAGACTCGCTGCTGTCTTACACTGTGACCCATGAGGTCTCTCCAAGGATCTCTCAGTGCATCCAGACATCAAAATGACAAAACTATTTTCATAATAATGCAACATTATTTGTCTTTTTCATTCTCTCTGAAGTAGACAATAGAGTTGTCCATAGGCTATGAAGCAAGATATCACACAGAGTACAGAAGCAGAAATGAGAATCTTCTATTGAACTAAGTATTAGAATAAGTTGGAAAAATGTAAAATGATACTGATATTCTCAATAGTATTTGCTTTGGAAAATATGTTAATTTTATAAGAAATATATTACTCTTAGTGTGTAATGGATATATTAACATTTTAAATAAATTAATAAAGAGTTTAAGCATGTCTCAGTTTTAACTTCTAATGCAGTGAATATTGATAATATATATAATAAATGTATATCACACATGTGCATAATTTGAACATACAGATGCTCTTTGTATTTGCTCAATAATTTTCAAATAAAGTATGATGAACTCCAAAAGGGTTGAGTTTTAGTCACATATATCCCCATGTCCTAGAGACAGCTAGACCTGTGTCAGGTTCCTGGATGTCTGTAGAGGCGGGAATCTAAATCTATAAGATTCAGAAGAATAGGTGAGCATCCATTGTTGTTAAATCACCATCAGTGGCAGAGGCCACTACTATTGGCCTCACCCCAGCCCACCTGCAATGGAAGCAAGAAGCGTGATGAAACCACCATACTCTTTCCAGAGATTACATAAAGTATGCAGTTCTGTGATAGAGTGCAATTGAGACAGGCAAAAGAAATCCCAATAAGAGCCAACACTGACTACTAGCCAGGGAAATAGAGATCTGGAGCCAGATTTGATTTGTTAAATAATTTAAAAGTAAATCATGTTTTGTGTGCCTGAACATAATGAACAAATCCTTACCTATTGCACACTTTTCTCTCTACATTATGGTTATCATTCAAGCATCTCATCTTGCTCCATCATCATTGAAGACTTCACTATCTAATTCAGTCTTCCTTTTCCTTTGTTGACTGAAGAAATTAAATATCTATTAGAGATATCTCAAAAATCTGGTCTTCTATTTCCTTCACCTCCTGATCAGCAGTAAACTTCTCCTCCATTCCCCTTGACTGCATGCTTTCATTCCCTCCCACGACCAAGGCCTCATCTCATCACCTAAATCTATTGCCCACCCCCACCCCCCAAATGTCCAGCATCTGGCAATACCAAACCTAATCCTCCCAGAAAGATGACAATCACTTCCCTTGTATCAGAGCCTTTCCTCTGTCCAAATTTCCACTCCCTTGGTTCTTCTCCTTTGTCCTTATCTACCAGCCCCACCAATTTAAAATCTTTCAGAGATCCCCTATGGCAGACTGTATTTTCCACCAATGGCAATATCTCCCATCCCAGGTGATCATCTGCAAGATCATCTTGCCTCACTCTCTTCAAAATGTTGAAGTCAATTAACTTCCACTAGGGTCAAGACTGGTCTTAGTGATTTGATTATAATCAATAGAAGCAGCATAAGTGATACTGGATGACGTGAGCTTAGAGAGGAAGAAACAGCCAACTCCTGCCTGAATCTCTTAAAGTGCTCACTACCCAGATACTCCCTCTCCAAACCAGTCACCACATTATAAAAAGTCTAAGCCAGACTCATGGAGAGGCCACTTGGAGGTCTTCAGTCGATAGCCCTCTGAGACTAACTTTCAAGCCATCCAAGCTCAGGCATCAGATATGTAAGTAAAGAAGACTCAGATTCCAATGCCAGCTACCCCCAGCTGTTTAGTCTGCCCAGCTAAGGTCCCAGAGCAGAGACAAGCCTTCCACCATGTGTCATAATTCCCGATCCACAGAATCTGCTTTGTCTGTAATAAAACAGTCATTGTTTTGTGCCATTAAACCTGAAGTGATTTGTTACATAGCACTTGATAAATGGAACATTTTCCAGTGTCTTTAAGGTCAAATCCAAGCTCATTAATCTGCCCTGTCATGACTCCACCCATGTTCCAACTTTAACTCTTACTACTCTTCACCAGAGCATCTCCCACCTTTATCAAGCATTGCCAGTTCTCTGAACAAGCCTCATTCCCCCACCCCAAGCCCTTTGTATGTTTGTGGCCTCGCTGACTGACTAGCACTTCCACTCTCAACTCCATCTTCTTCTCACTTATTAAGGCCAGAAAAGCAAAATACTCCCTTTCAGAGGACCATTTGTAACCAGTCTGGCCCACGGGAATTAAGCAATCATAGACTGGGAGTTTCAAGGAAGACTTTTGTTTTCCTCATTGAAGGACAGACATCAGCAACAGCATTTCTTCATTTGTTGTGCCTGAAACACAAATGCTACTAAGGTGACATTAGCTATCTTGTGACTGAGAGGGAGTTCCTGAATCAAAACTTACCAAATCAAGAAATGAATCAGTTGCCTATTCCAACTTCTGTAATGTGATCAAAATTAACTCCTACAGCTGCAAAACACCCTTAATCGGTTATTATCTTACTTGAAACCAAAATAATTCTTAAATGATGAAGTGTAGTTTCTTCTCCTTGGGTCTCCTGCCCCTTCCCTTTGTCTTGATCACTCCTTTAATAACTTTCTTCTCAAGCTTAGGTTTCACCTGTTCCAGGAAGTGTTCCCTGATGACATGGCCAGAAACTTCCCTGCAGCAACTGTGTTTCCCTCTTTGAGCACTAAGTGCACTATTTTCTCTTTTGGTGTATCCCATATCACACTTTGTTATGAGTTGAATTTGAATACATTCATATACTGAAGTCATAATCATAGAATCTTAGAATATGACTGTATTTGTATATAAGGCCTCTAGAGGTGATAAAGACTAGATGATGACATATGGGTGGGTTCTAATCCAATATGATTGATGGCCTTTATAAGAAGGGAAAATTTGGGCACAGATACACAATGATGGGAGACCATGTAAAAACACTGGATGGAAATGACCATCTGCAAGCCAAATAGAGAGCCTCAAAAGGAGCTAACCCTGCTGACACCTTTACCTTGGATCTCCAGCCTCTAGAACTGTGAGGAAATAAATATATGTGGTTTGAAGCCTATAATGTGTGAGAAATGTTGTATTGTCCAGTAAATGCATATATTAACCAATATAGCCAAGGTGAAGGGACATTTTTTCCCTTGATTGGGCCATATTACATAATCCTCTGATGACTAGCCAGATTCTCTTAACCCCAAAGAAGAAAACAGTCATTCTGTGAACATTCTGTCACATGGGAAGGCCATGTGACAAGGAACTGAAGGTACTTCTAGGACCTAAGAATGTCCTCCAGCCTAAAGCAAGTGATTAGCCAAGACTCTCAGTTCTAAAACCGAAAAAAAGTGAATTGTACTAATAACCATTGAAGAGAATTTTGTATTCCAGATGAGAATAGAGCTGGTTGATGCCTTAGTTACAACCTTTTGAAACAAAAGACCTGACTAAACCACCTGGGGCTCCTGATCCATGAAGATGCTGGAATAATAAATGGGTGTCATTTTAACATGCTAAATTTGTGCCAATTTATATTGTAATTATAGCATAAGCTAATACATGCCTAATAATGAGATTCTATTCCATGGTGGGGATGAAGGGAGGCAGATGGTGTCCATATCATTCAATACAAGAATTATTCACTGAAATTCAAGAATCAATTTAGCCTGAAAAGGAAAAGAGAATGAGAAGTATACATTCTTTATTATCACCAAACATCAAGGGTTTGGTGAAATAAGTAACAACTGAAGTAGTATCATCTGAGAAACACAAAAATGCTATCATTGAAAAAATATTTGTGTCATATACCTGTCTTGACTTATAAGAGATCCATCTGCAGGGGAATGGAATCTTTATGCAATAAGATTCATTTGGAGTTTTTGCTTAAATTGTCCATACCTGCATCCTATCCCAACCCCAACATTCAAATCAACATCTTTATCAAAGATATCCAAGTGCTTCTGATTCTTGGATCTAAGACCTATCCTTTGAAGAACATTACCTTTTGCACCTTCAAGGAGACATGTAGATGCAACTGGACTGATATGATATATTGCATGGATACTTCATTTATTTGAATGATCTCCAGTAACAAAGTGTCCTCTTCCATTTCAGTTTGACCCAGGTCTCAGGCTCTATCTTGGGGCTACCTCTCATTCCAGATTCCATATCAGGGTTGCTACCTGGCATGCCTGGTAAATCAAGTTGGATTGGGTTGCAAAACTCTAGACTCCGCCAATTCAGAAATAACCCAAGAGACAGATGCTGTAGAGTCCACCAGGGGTCCCTAGCAGGTGCAGCAACTCCTGTTGTTCCTCTTCACAAACCTCAATGTCTTTTTCCATGGTAGCTCCATAGTTGCCCTCTTTCTCTGACCAGACTAGGAAGATATAAGAGGTCAGAGAGGAGAATGGGAGTCCTCAAAGAGACCTCCATCAGAACTAAGAGGGGTCATTCTGGCCTGTTTGTATGATATAAATAATCTAACACTGAGCATCCAAAATTGAGTATATCAGTGCAGTGGCTATCGATCACTTATAAATAGCAATGTGCAATATCCACTTTATAGGAAAAATAAATCTATTCAGTTAAATGATTCTAATTTTGGTCAACACTGAAACTTGGATATTCATAGAGTTATAATCAATGGCTTATAAACTCTTC
The DNA here is from genome assembly GCA_004024945.1 of Uropsilus gracilis. NCBI lineage: Eukaryota > Metazoa > Chordata > Mammalia > Eulipotyphla > Talpidae > Uropsilus > Uropsilus gracilis. Next base: position 4,765 of record PVHY01004384.1, on the reverse strand, counting down.
TTTATATTATAAATTATTTTATCCTCATTTTAAATATAATCTATTACTTGCCATAATAATGATTACTTAAAATTTAACTATATTGATAAGCCACTATTTCCTTAGTATTTGCTATGTATAAGCTACTTGGAATGCTTAAATTTTTTAGTATCATGAATTATACTATGACAAACATTTATGTGAAATACCTTTTTTTCTTTTAGCACTCCTTTGAATTTATTTCATTACACTGTATTTGTGGTAAAAAGATTGTTAGGAGAAAAAATATAAGACCACACACAAACAATTTAAAATTGTTTTGAAAGAGGACAAGGACAATTGTTGACTTCTATTTAGAAAGGAAATTTCAGTCAAGACTTTAACTTTTTTTAGTTTAAAAATTTGAGGACATAGAATACAAAAGTACTTTAGAGGTCCTTCAGTCCAACTCCCCAAAACTCAAAGATTTTTTTCATCACAACTCCTTGTCACAGTCTGTTGTGATGCATAGTTTCAGTTGTAGTATGTAAAAAAATCAGCTTTATACAGTTACATTGTTGTAAAAAGATGAATATTTCAATAACTTTTCAGATAATTCTTGGAATTTTCTTTGCTATTTGTTGTGCACCAATGCACAACAAATAGCTAATAGCAGTATAGAATTTGAAACTATATCAAAAAATATTCATACTCATTATATCAAAATTCATTGTTCTGCTTTTCACTTTGAAGAGTAATTTTATTCATTCTTTGGTTTTATATCACATATTGATCAGTTGAAAGTTCTGGTTCATTAGAAATAGAGACCTTTCATCATATAATCAAAAACCTATATTGACCCAAGACCAGATGGCTTCCCTGGGGGAATTTTATCAAAATTTAAATAGTTAACATCAAACCTTCCCAAATTTTCAAAAACCTGAGGAGAACACTTTCAAACTAATGTTATAGAATCAACATTACCCTGATAACAAAACCAGAAAAAGATAATACAAGAAAAGAGAATTATATATTAATGTTCTTGATGCATATCAATGCAAAATCTTCAACGAAATAATAGCAGACCAAATTTGACAACACATTTAAAAGATTATACACCATGACCAAGCATGGTTTATTCCTAACATGCAAAAATGATTAAATCAATTAGTGCACTGCCACATATAACAGAATGAAAGACAAAAACCACATGATCATCTCAATTGATGCAGAAAAAGCACCAGACAAAATCAACATGCTTTCATGATAAATAATGCTGAAAGAAAACTATCTCAACATAATAATGATTATAAATAAAAATCCCACAGATAATGTCTTAATCAGTGTTGAAAAACAGGAAGCAGGCATCAGGCAATTTCTATTCAAAATAGTACTGGAGGTCTGAGCCAGACCAAGTAGGCAAGAAAACGAAGTAAAATGCATCCATGTTGGAAAGGAAAAGTAAATTTATCTGTCTGCAGATAATATGATCCTTTAGTAGAAAACTCTGAAGATTATACTTACAGACACACACACACACACACACACCTATTAAAACTAATTTCAACAAAGCAGCAGGATACAAAATGAACATAAGAAAATCAACTGCATTCTTATGTACTAACAGTTCTATACTTTATACTAATAAACAATTCAAAAAAACAATTAAGAAAAAAGTCCTATTTACAATGACATCAAAAAGAATAAAATATTTAGAAATAAAATTAACCAAAGAGACAAAAAACATGTACCCTAAAAACAAAATCTTGGATGAAATTTGAAAACATATGAATAAATGGAAAGACATCTCATGTCTATGGTTTGGATGACTTAATATTGTTAAATTGTGTGTACTCTGCAAAGTAATCTTCAAATCTAATACAATCCCTGTGCATTGGGAAATCAAAATCTAAATGGCAACTTTTGCAGAAATAGGAAAAGTCATTCTAAAAGCCATCACAAAAAATATTAAAAAGACAAATACTCAAGATCTGACATGTAATGACCTTAATAATTTTTATTGTTTCATCAAAGACAGTCTTAAGTGAAACATTATGTCCTGGAAGTGCAAGATGGAAAGGAATGCACTGGCTACTACCATGGTTTGGTGTCAGTGCCACCGTCTCACTGCAGAGAGCAAACTGATTAAACACTGCTATTCTACAAAATGTAACTATAACCTTTTACAGTATAAAATTCTTTTTTTCCTAATTAATACTGACAATAAAACTTTTTATCTCTACCTTTATAGGCCATAAACTAAAGCATGTAGAGTCGGAGAAACTTTGGCAAAGTCTTCAAGTATATCAACTGGTGGTACAGCTCTTCTGACATAAAATCCACTGCCATTCATTAGGAACCACCATCTCTCATCATGCCTGATGGGCTTGGCTGCCAGTGTAGTCCATGGTACAGATTTGTGAAGTAATCTAGTCTGACTCAGGGTCTCCTCACTTGTAGTTTCACCTTTTTTGACATATTGGGTGTTTAACCAGCCTGATGTTTACCCCATTCCTACGTTCATCTCCGTTCTCTCCTGGACTCCTTTCCTCTGCCTCCCTCTAAAATATGATTCAATCTAATAATGAGATTCAAATGATGGATAATTTATTTACATGTTCCCTCCCAAAACTGTTAGATTTATAAAAACAATATTTGTCTCTAAGAAATGGCTCCTAATCTTGAGACTTTTACACTACTAATATCTGTGCCTCTCAAAGAGAATAATGCATGTAGGACTGAAGCCTTGGAGAAATATAAATAATCATCATTTTGCAAGTGAAGATGTAACGGGTATATATTTTTGTAAACTTTAATAAATAAATCCAAGTATTTAATTGAGGATAAGTAGTATTTTGCACTGCGTGCCTTTTAAACAAGGTATGCTTCCGCCTCCTCCTCTGCAGTCCCAAACCAGTCCAATGATAGAGCAAATACACAAGAACTAGCATAAATGTGTTGAACAGAACTTAGTGTTTCTTTCATTAGCCACAGCTCACTGTAGGGCAGCTAAATGTCCAACTAGAATAAATTATAAAGTTACAGGAAAAACCTATGAACCTAAATCTGGGAGGCCCAAACCTTTGAAGTCCTTTTACAAGGCTGTGACCAGGGCGGGGAGTCTACTTTAAACTGAGGAAACAGGAAGTACCTCGATAAAAAGTTTGCTTCATTTCCTAGGACTGAGGGGTGGTCTTTCCAGAAGTGCTCTTCCAGGAAACCAGTCCTTTCCCACCTCGATCTTGAGGTTTCCTGAGAAAAAATAAACAACCTCTCCCTGTCACTGTGTAGACGTTCAGTTAGTCAGTAAATAGCTGCGCAAACTGAGCTTGCCCCCACCGGATCTTACCAGCACAAAAGGAAGAGGTGGAGTAACTGTGGAGAAAAGGCACATGGAAAGAAGAAGCAGTATCAGGAGGAGGTTGGAATCCAGGTTAGTCACTTGGAGGCGTAAACAGACCACAGAAACCACATGCAGCTTAGAGTATCCATGTAGCTGGATGTGTGGCAAGATCAGGCTCCATTTCCCTGAGAAATATTTAGCTGGCACTGTAGATATTATAGAGACTACCTCAGGGCATGGGAGAGGACACAACTTAAGACACAGAATATTAGAGAAGGAAGTCCCTGAAATTAAGCCGTTCTCAAAAAACTCCATTCTGTTCACAGCTATGCCCCCCACCCACCCCAAGTACATGGCTAAAATAGTCTGATTTTGCACAGACCACAGTGTCCCCTAGTGGCAGTATTTTGAACCACAACCCACTTTGGAGCTACAAGACAGTGGAGCAAAGACAAGTATCCCAGAAATGGGATTGCAAAGAGTTGTACCTTCCTTTACACTACAATTTCTCCATCTTCCCAAATATAAGATTTAGTCAAAATATGCTAGCTCCAATTGTATTTTCACAATGCTTCCTTTTAAAAATTAATTTCCCCTTTTCCCTCCATCATGTTCAACTAAAGCTCATCACCTTCAACCTACTTTCTGTCTTTCTTTTTCCTTTCATATTTTACCCATATGTGCGTTAGTTAGGTATCCCTTTCTCCATCCTCGTGTTTCGTCTTAAATTCCCAACACACTTCCCCTAGTGAACTCAGCCTCCCAGTACTTCCTCTTTCTATTCTCCATACCAGTTTCTGATGAATTCTGCCAGGTAAATTACAAAAGCGATGTGGTATAGGAAAACCCCCGAGTTTCCTTAGTGATTTTTGTCTTTGTTAAAGCTTTATAAAACTCTTTCACCCAAAGAAATGGCTGGCATTGCAAAGGTGCCCTGTCCAGTCACAAATGAGGCTGTGAATGGCCAGAGGGCCTTGCCAACTTTTGCCAGCATGTGACTTTCCAGTTGGCATGTGTGTGAAGCCAGACATTAGTTCAGCACTTCTGAATATATGTGAGAGCATTATGCCTGGTTACACTTGTGCTAATACTTTGAGAGAAGTAAAATTAGCACTTGCCTTTAGTCAACAAATTTGGTGGTGTATTTGTAATAATGAAGAGATTTTTCAAAAGGTACTGATCCCCTATAGATTTCTACACCAACAGATAGTTTTAGAGAATTTTTCGGTACAGGGAATGAGATGAATACAGTGTTTCTCAAAAATGTAAAATAAAAGTTAATAATGTTTTCCTAATTCTGAATCATTTAGTGATTTCACAACAGAAACTTTCAATGTTCATTTGAAAATTATAACAGAGTAGGATATAGACCTGATTGTATAGGATTAAAACAAGTCACTATAGTTGAAATATAAAATTTCTTTTAAGCTTCCTGTACAAAATATACCTGTGGTCAAAAAAAAA